>DWQT01003759.1:0-12058 GCA_018244895.1 Myscelus amystis hages | reverse complement strand
AAGAAATAAAATTTTATTACAATTCCTTCATTAATTAATCGAAAGGAACTTCGTTCCATCCGGGTGTCCCTTGACACGTCTCTTGTGTGTTTGTTTATCATAACGCACTCACCGGGCATGAAGTGCAAGAGGGCGGCCGTGATCGGGTAGAGGCTGGGGCTGTAGGTGATGTCGGGGCAGGCGTAGCCGAGCACGGAGACCACGCGGTCGGCGACCGCGCGCCCCTTGCGCGTCAAGTGGTAGCCGAGGCAGTGGGTCGCCTCCACGAACGGCGGCAGCATGATCGGCTTGTCCGGCAGCTCCACCGTGCCGAACACCTGGAACAAAGTATCAACAACATGACAATCAACATTAGACACGAAAATCATATGTTACGCTAACAGTAGTGTGGTATCAAATCCAGGAGACCTTCAGATCTATTACGTCTGACTGTGACAAGTTAGCAACTAAGAGACAAAGACACTTATTGGCACAAATATGAGTACATTTAAAGATATTAAAAAATTATTAGTTCAATCCATAATTTGCCTTTTACGGAGGACAAATTTGAGAAATAGATGTAATAAGATAGGATAATTTATTATTTATTATTACGTAGTTATTATTTTAAAATTAACTTATATTTGAACAGTATACACGTTTTAAGTCAACACCAGCGAAGTTGGTTAAAACTACGGATACATAAGTATCACAAAATACATATAAAATACAATTAGCCCATAAAGTGCTTACAGGAAGTCAAGAATAAGTCTATGTCCATCGAACAAGATTCCATTCTGCTTGATTTATGTTTGCTCATTAGTTTCAGCTGCAAACACTCCACTCTGCCGATCCAGATAATAAAGCTGAGAAACGGCTACGACTCAACGTCCCCTAAATGTTTTTCTACGCTATTCATATTAAAGCGTTTCATTACGCAATCGGTTGATTACATTTCAAATTGACGATCCATTTAGAGAAAATAAATTGCATAATAATACAAGGACATTTTCCGCAAGTGCGGCTTATAAGGTTGGACTTTAAGACATAGAGAAAAGTATGATGTAAAGCAAGAAGCTATTTAAAACATAATAAGATAAGTCGGAGTTGCTGACAAAAGAGTCAAAGATTTTGAGGTATTTCATAGAAGGCATTCTAAATCGCATCTAAACAAAGTTGCCAAAACTGAAAAGTTGAATACACCTTCACTATTAAGAAGACCTTGAAACTTACAAGAACTATCTGCGGTGCATGGTATATAAATAAAAAAAACGATAAGCGAACTGTTAGTTGTGTGATTGTGAAATATGGCTGCAAGCTCCGCAAAGTTTAACCGTCGTTAGCATTTCCACATAAACGGTTGGCCCGTTACTTTAATATCATTAATTACTGGGCCGGTTTGCGGTGTCGCGAAATGGTTAAATACATTAAATGTAGAATTCGTTGCAGTAGCTTTGCTTCGATGTTTTGAAATCGTATAGTCTACCCACTTTCGAGTCGACGAAAACCTCTCTAGCGAATTGGGAGTCGAATGGAAAAATTTAAATCAAAACAAAATCCGCAATGCACACCACGGCCGTCAACGTAGATGATTAATGGAAACCATTAGTGCTTTGGTACAAAATTTTATTTATCGCGAGCATGTTATCATCGAGAGTCGTGTGTAGCAAATTTTTACACAGGACGCGAATTGATTCGGTAAACACATTTAAATCTGTTATCCGACCTGCTGTGGACATGTCGTCGAGCCGAGCGTGATTATTCACTTTGCGGGCAAGGCCGCCGGTGCTCGACTCGGCCCATACAAATTATACGTTTCGCCTAGATACCGCGTGTAACCTAAATAGACGGGCAATGTATCCATCCACAGATGCTGGCCGCTACCTAACGTACAGAATCGGTTTTAGTCGAGGAACTGGAAAAAAAATACGCCATGGCAATCAATCGATCATTCAATCGGTATACTTGAAAGAGATGATAATGAGATATTTATCGATAATAGTTTCAAATAGGTGATTATCATTTGTAATTGTTAATTCGATATTTGCAATCGGTGATTAGTATTTACTGATAAGACAATCGTTGCATAACTCTTCTGCTAATCGCAAATTCCACAGAATTATCACAGAGTATTTGTAAGTGATATAGTGTAAAGTTTTTAAATTGAATCTTATAGTTCAAGTCGTAAATATTTGTCTTAGAATATCAGTTATCACGTTTTTAGATAAAAGCTAAATATTGTCCGCAAAGGCTTTACACTTAATCGTGGTTATCAAAGTTGTCGGCCCAATCCAAACATTCGCATATACTGCTGTGTTTGTCGTCTATCGCGAAGAACGTTCATGTCCAGCTATGGCAAAATTCCTTAAGCTATTATTATTCCAAAACGTTTATTTAAGACCTTGACAGATTCAAGTACCTACTTTCTGTAGTATCATTAATAAAATGATATTTTATTTACATAAAGATGTCAACTATTACTGGCAATAACTTACTCGTTGCATCAACCGTACGTAACATTAACAGTTTAGGGCCCAAAACAGTGCCTTGAGGTATGCCAAATGGTCGAACATATATGGGAATACCCTAGAACAATATTTTCTAAAAAAAAAAAATTTCTTAGATATGAATTACACGGTGACCATAGCGTAACGGGTTCATTGAACTGTAATCTACCGTTTAGATAAGCACATAACACCGCATCGGCAGCGCCTACGTCTGCTGGCCATATGTTGCGTTAATCTATAGCAGCAACGGCCCACAACATTATGTGCGTAATGCACGTGTGTATAAAGGAGAGAACAGAACTTGGGACCACTCACACACGACAATATGATTCAAAAATAGAAGCACAGCCATAAGCTTTAAACGCAGAGGACCAGAAAACTGGACCAGGCGAACACTGGGTCGGCTAAATTTAATTGTCGGCGCTATACAAAATCTCACAAACGGAAGGAAACGAAAAGATAATTCGAGTAAACCCGTAGAGACTAGCATTTTAATAACTATATTGGTCCTAGAGAATGATGAATGTAGATGAAGAATGTCAGGTCTGCGAGGATACAGATGTTTGTCGTTCGGTGCTTTCTATTTACCCCGTTAGGGGCTTAGCGTGATGATATATTAATACAATTGAGAAAACAATGACATATAAGCCCCCGCCCCTCTCTCCCCATCACCCAACATTACATACATACATAACCATCACGCCAGGTCCCTAACGCGGTAGGCAGGGCGCACCGAGTGCCAAATATTTTTGTCCTTGCAAACCTGTCGTGCTTCATCCACATCTATCACTCTCTTCATCCAACATTAAATACTGAATATTGAAATGTGTTCTAATCTAACAGATAAAAAGGCTCAATTTGTCCCCAGTTATTATTATCATTATAATGTACGTGTGTGTATGTGTGCGGGATGATGTTGGCGAAGCGGCGAACGAATTAAAAATAACGTAATGCAAAGTGTTTATCACTTACTTGCTGGTAGCGAGCGGTTCACGAGAAAATTTCGACAATAAATATCTGTTCCAAAATTAGACGCTCTTTTTCGCTCGTAAATATCTCTCGCCGGATCTATGTATTTCAATAATTCAGGTCCGGTCAAAGATGGAAATTAACGCGCTAGAAAGAATTACAAGTGTTTGTATTGTAATAATAATTTTACCGCCAATCTCAAATTTATATCTTCAACGATTGTTTTAATGTATGTAGCTAATATAAAATTCTCTGTGTTTTATAATGGAATTTATGATTTCATAAACAATACCATTCATCACATTTCATAATACATTAATAACTGTTGGAATAGGTAATACGAAGATAAGGCAACGAAGAATGTAAAAAAACAATAAAACAAAAATCGTTTATTAGCGAACCATTTCTTATTTCTCTAACAATCACAAACATATTCTCAACGATAATTTCTTAGACGCTTTCGAGCGAGTACACTTTTTAATTTTGTACGTAGAAAAAATATATATACACGACAACGCGCTTCCAGGCCGGTTACGCGAGGCGAGCGAGCGGAACGGAGAGGAAAAGAAAAAAAAAACAGCACGCCGATCATCCCAACAACAATAGCGTGCGTGCCACGCCCTCTGCGCGCGCGCACACACCGGGCGTCCTTCGCGCAGTCAAGGCCGCCCGCGCGCCGCCCGCGCGCCGCACGAACCACGAAAACACCACACGTTCACACAACAACGTATACTCAAAAAACCGGGCCCCCCCGTTAACCGCGTAGCGCTATTGACCTTGAAACATACATATATGAACAAAATCGAAATAACATCACAATTAGTGTGTAACAAAGTTTTGTGAATACGAACCGCAACGGCAGTAAATACTTATTGTATTCGAAATGAGCGTGTTATGTTGTGTGCTATATTATGTGTGCTATATCGTACACAATGAAAGACACACAACATTAACGCGAGATGAACGATCCGTTGAGCAACCAACAAACGGTGATTTAACGTGTGTTGACTTCTAGTAGCGTCGCTCGCAGTCCATGTATTTCAAAATAGACACGCCGAAACTAAACAATGCTAAGTGGCGGAGCTAAAGCAACACCATACGACCGTCGGGCGTTTCTTGGCAGCCACTGATCGTATTGCTATTGGGAAACGTATTTCGAACATAAACAAATTATTTATGTGTTGCGGTTCCCAGTTGCACGTCGACCGCTTCGCGCACGTGACTTCGAGGGCGTTTCGTAGATAATATAAAGAAATAAAAAGATTTGATATCTTCTTTACAGAGTATAAAACAAAGTCGCTTTCGCTTCCTGTCTCTATGTATGCGCAGAACATTAAAACTACGGAACGGATTTTGCTGCGGTTTTTTTTAAATAGATACGAGTGATTCAAGAGGAAGGTTTACATGTACATATAACTAGCTTTTGTAAGCGGCTTCGCACGCGTTGTAATTCAGAGTTTCTTAATGGCACAATAAGCAAAAATGTAATATATGAATTTAGATATTTCAAAGATAGCAAACAATTTTCACGGTATAGGGAGAGGGTATTTGTTTTACTCTGAATTAAACGCGCGCGAAGCCGCGGGCAAAGGCTAGTAGACAATATGAAGAAATAAACAGATTTGATATAGACTATAAAAAACGAAACGATTCATTTACATTTGCATTGCCTAGTCTCTCCGTGTTGCAGTGACGCATTGTTTATGTTAATTTTTTTTTTAAATTCATTGTCGTTTGTGCGACGGACCAATATTATGAATCATTGCTACTGTTATCAATATTAATAATACTGCCTCTACATCTAAGCCGAAATCCGAAATATTGAATAGAAACCTTAATAATTCCCAGTTCATCGAAGCGAAAACATAACAGACAAACAGAGGGGTAGTTTCGCACGTATTTAAATACGGGTATATGGGTCACGTGGTGAATAGTCTCGATCCGCATCCACCCAGGTCTTGCAAGAAACAACAAAGCTCAAAGACGGATCAATTTGAATATATCGTGTTGATTTAATGGAAACGCCTCCAACCTTGATGGTCGGATAACAATAATGCACCGCAGCCGTGCTGAGTGGGCTCTCGATGAACGCTCGCCGATAACGGTTCAAACCTGAACTGGCGTGTACAGTTTCGATTGCATAGAACACTTCAGCTGTCTATCGAGTGCACTTGTAACAATAGTGTTGATATAATAAGGTCAAATCTCTCATGTCCTGTATTGCTCGACGTGATGTATTATGTAAAATTTGAAATCGCGAATGTTTTAAAACGATCCCTCTCTGCAATGATTTTGGAGACAAGTCTCCTGTGAAGATTAGAAGATTTAAGGGTTAGTGAATGCCGAAAAATTTGCCGGTTCACGATGACGTAATCGACATCAACACCATAGCCGACGAAGACGGCTATAACAGAAGCAATTGTACACGCGTACAATCGAGTGTATCAAGATGGAGTCGATGCAGATCAGACAGATTAGAATTCCAACTTTGATACGGCAGCGATTAGGGTGGAAATTGAATGCGACGCGCGGGTAATTGAAGCGGCACGTGAACCGGTGGACAATGGACACGTGGGCGAAGCGCTAAGGCCCTAATTAGCGCGGACACAACCTCGACGCGACCTCTCGCCACCGGCAATCAATCGCTAATTGGATAAAGTGGGCCGACGGAACCGAATTGCAATTTTGCTTGGAGCGCTCGCGGCTCGTACAATTGAACTAATGCCACTAAGCGCTGTTTATATTTACCTCGTTAACGATAATGGGTTAATTATTCGCCTCTCGGCGTGCAGTTGGTGCATTGTCACGAAGTGCATTATCTATGTGAACAATTGAAACTGAACATAATCTAATATGAAAGTGTAACAACACTTATGAAAAATTGTAATGTGCTCTAACATGGTGAAGGACAATAAAATGGCTTTGCACTTTGTTATAATGTTCACTGTTAACTGTCAATGTTGAATTGGCCAGCGTGGTCGATATAGATTCAGACTTCTCATTAAAAATCCATATATGAAAGCTATAAAAATTGAATGGCAATCAATAATAATTTTAGGTTAACAAATTGTTCTTTTTTAATGTGTGCGATATATTGACCATTAATCAATCATTAAAGAGCATACACCATTATCACATCGTCAATGTAACATAAGAAAAACGCAGGAACCGAACAAACAAACAGGCAACACTCGCGAAACAGAAGCAGAAATTCTCGATACGTATAGACATATCGCGAATAAATAACCGCTCGCAATACGGCCCGGTATTGACGATACTATTTCGGTCGGATCGGATCCACAAGGCGAATTCCGTCAGAAAATAACTCGACCATCGCAACCGTGGGCACCGTAAATCACTCGCGGCCGCCGGTCGATTGTGAAAAACACTTCAGTTCCATTAACGTGCAAAATTTTATTATACATACAAACATTACACGGAAAGTAGCTCGCGAAAGCACAGTTTTATCGAGCGACAATTTATTTACAGCGAACAAACGAAGTTTTCCAACGTTCTTATGAACTCACGTACAAATATGTATACATAAACATAGAAACAACGCATCTAACCAATAAGACAGAAATGAAGAAATCGTGTGTTCTGTAAACTCAATATCTGGCGGTGAGTCTTAGGCCGACATCACACTGGAGTTGGACGAACAAGAAGATCTCTCTGGCGCCCAAAGGCAATGCAAGGAACACCAATAAGATATGGACCTTTATGTATTATTACAAAATACAAGCACCAATTACAACGAAACACATAATAGCATTCGAATAATCAAAATCAACCAAATGTGCTAGAATAATTTTGCCCAACAGTAGCCACCGATACTATGGAACGGAATTTTGCATCGAAACAAGTGGATGGGCATTGTGGAGAGGTTTACATTAAACCACAAGTGTTTTCAGCCACAAAGGTACCTACTGATGGCACTTGAGTGTACGGTAAAAGTCCAATGCGAGATATAGATATTGTCGAAAACAATAACGCGAATGCGAAAGCAATTTCCACTCTAGCGTAAAATTGAAGCCTTGGCGTCGTGAAGGCAAACAAGTCATAGACGCGACACGATAAGCTATCGGCGATGATAGTGGGCCCAATGTTGAGCAAGTAGCGACAGTAACCGCAAAAGAGGGTCAACGGCCAGGGAAATTGATTCGTAGAACCAAACACGTACAGGAGAAGAATAAACTGAAGACCTTGACGGCATGGATAGGGAGAATGCGCCCACCGTGAAATTTGCTTGTAAATTATCTAAATTTAGTACGTTATGCGCAGTGAAGAGTCAATCGTTTAAATTCCATATTTGCCAGACGCTGAAGCATTACAATGTCAGACTTAACGATGATGCTGTTTGAATATTATGAACAAAACAAAACAAGCATACCTATTCATGTAGTCCATTCCTTCGTCTATGCGTTGTACTAATTTTAAAATTTCATCTACTTCTTTGTAATATAAAAGTAACAAGGAACGAACTTAACATATACCTACCTTACGTGGATGAGGAGATTGAGATTAAGACTGATAATTGAAATACAGTTACCTACAAGTCAAAAAAGATATGTAATGGATAAGTGTGTCGGCGTGACTGGTCTGTCTAGTCATTAGAGGTCCTGACTGCGCAACCGGAGATCACGCGTTTTATTCCCAGTTTGTACGGACAGAGATATTTGACACTCGGTGCTTTCTGTCTACCCCCTTAGGGACCTGGCATGACGCGTATGAGGATGATCATGATGATGATGATGATGATAACGATGACGATGATGATGAAAGAAAAGGCTATGTAAACGGTGTACGCGTTGTCGCACGCCAACAAAGTCACCTATACGCAACATAGGAACATAGAAACGCGTGTTACAATTTCCCCGCGCTTGCAGCGGGCGCTGCGGGCGTAAACAGAGCGCCGGTGATAACCTTTGGCCGGGCGCGCTTGTTTACCGCGCCTAGTCTGATTGATAACGTGATTATTGCAACGATATCGCAGACGCGGCCGGGTTATCTCTAACGAGCGATACATTCGAACGTATCTTGCGGTTGTCACATAATTTAATTATAAACTCTTTGTTGCCGTGATTTCACGTAACATTTTTAATGTTTTTTTGTAAAATTTGTTTAACTAGCTTTCACCCGCGGCTTCGCGCGCGTTTGATTCGGAGTAAAACAATTCCCCTCTCCCTATACCGTGAATTTTTTCCTGCTATCTTTGGGATATCTAAAATGCCACTAAGAAATTCTCAATTGCACCGCGTGCGAAGCCGGATGGTCCTGGATTCGATATTTCTGAATCAACATCATTTCAACAAAATCACATCAACTGCTTCGACGCGCAGACGCGACAACGAACAGACGGACCTAGTCAGTAAGAAAGTTTTATATTAATAATAATATGTTTAATATTTATGTTTTGAATGGCGAAATGTACAGCGAGACCAGATGTTCCAGTTTAACTGTTCTCGGTAATAAAAATGAAATTGCTTAGTTTCATATGCAAGGAAATACATTATGGAAACGTCCTCCATACATGCGTATAAATAAACTAGCTGACCCAGCAAACGTTTCTTTGCTATATAAATTATAATTAACACCCCCGCAACCCACCTTACGGGTGGAATTTCGTAAAATCCGTTCCTAGCTGACCTCTACTGGCCGAAAGGAATATTCCTACCAAATTTCAAGTCTCTAGGTCTTAAGGTTCCAGAGATATCGTGTTGAGTCACATATCGCTGTAAATCTCCTAAAAATGGATATAGGTATTCGAAATGATTCAATCCGTTTTTATGAATTGAGTCAATAGGATTACGCAAAGAGAATAACTTTCATCTCTTTCGCCAAAAAAATCCTCTAAAACTGTTTTATCGTCTACGGTCAAGGGACAATTGGCTTACCAACCCCTAAATAAAAGGGTGAAAGGTACTGAATCGGAAATGGGGCGAGAAAGGTTTTATTTATATCTAAAAGGTTGTAAAGACCTTCTATGTAATATAAACAGTACTTTCGAACTTCACTTAAATTTTCGTATTATTCCAATGTAATAGATATTAAATAAATTAATACAGGAAAAACAAGTATATTGTACAAAATAAATGTCATTTAATGATATTAGTGATAAATTCTAAATTCATTTACGTCTTAATATCGACTTTTTCATAAATACTTTAAATGCCGACCAAGTGGAGAGTTTACGATCTGACTCACTCACTCACTCGCTCACTCGCTCACTCTCTCTTGTTCTCGAAACAAAATTTCCCGCGGTACGTACAAATTTTACGTAGCCCGTGTCGTCCACGGACCATCCCATCGCACGGTGTACCTACATACATACATATTGGCAATGGCAACCGGCGATAACTCACTGAAAATAGATCGACCTAATAAAGGGGAAACCACGGTGCGCCACCGTTGCGCAACCCGCGGATGCTGCCCCGCTCCGGGGAGCGTTGCACAATTGCGAATACATTACAATATGTATATTGGCGGCGGTTTCGTCATCCGCATAACTCGAGCCGACCGGCCGCGCCGATGTCGATGCGAAACGCACGCCCGACGGCTACGTTGATCGTGAGAAACGAAAACGAAAATCGAATGCAAAAAAAACTGCGTCGCAGTGACCACACATCGGGCACTGAGGTCTTCAGCTGCAAAAGGGTGCAGTGGTTATTAAAAAAGGACCACAATGCTCGGTGGAAGTATGGACTTAGTTATAGTCACTTTACAAAAACCCGAAAACGAAAGCTAGAACCCGCGTAGATACAGCAGAATGAGATTAATGAAAATCGTAAATTGAAAGTCATAGCTACATGTATGTACATACATACATGCGTAAGGAAATGTTTAGATGCGGTCGAAAACGGAAATGCATTAGGACGTGTTCCAAAATGTATTTTTGACAGTGATTTATACATACAAAATCGATCGAAGTCGCTAGGCAAATGTGCGCGAACTCGCACAAAATTAATTAATAAACACATTGTTGACTCGGTGTGAATTAATATTAATTGATAATTACGCAGAGTTTACAGCTATGGAAATGGAACAATATTAATAGGGTGGAAGTTAATAAATCACGATGAAACACTCTCGACACTCCGCTAATGAAGACGTATTAAGACCTGATTTAGCGTTGCTAAAGGAAATCATCAATTAGCCACCACGGTGGATGGTAATTGAATCGATATTCAAGATTCTACACTCCCGATGAAAGGAAGTCGGCTAGTACGAGTAAATTGACGACGCGAAGGAAATCGAGACGGGATCTGTGGCGGCCGATGAGCATTAAAGATAGCGTGATATTATCAGTTCATGTATTACTGTATATTTCCTTTTATTGATAAAAATATGTGCGTTTAAGATTGAATGACGCGCGTTAAAACTGTGAACAGAAAATTGCGCGGATACCTACACCCTAGCCACCCTACACCATTTAAAGTTCTCCACCAAAAAGTAAATTTTCAAGTTACAAAATCACTGATCTTAAGTATTTCTGAAAAAGCGCGATACAATAGACCGACCTGAGGTCCAGATATATACGTGTGAAATGCAAGTCACTAAGACGAAAGTACGAAACGACGAAATATTGATGCATTGATAAGTGTTAAAGTAAACGCATACATACGTACATACATACATAACGATCACGCCAGGTCCCTAACGGCGTAGGCAGGGCGCACCGAGTGCTAAATATCATTGTCGTCACAAACCTGTCGTGCTTCATCCGCATCCATCACTCTCTTCATGCCCACGCCGGTTTCGGAGAAGTAATGTAAAGAAGAAGGTAAAGTAAAGATGTAAGTAAACGCCAAGTATAATATATTGAACAATGAGCAATCAATAAGTTACGAGTGCGACAATAAGGAGTCCGCATCGAGTCGTAACTCGCGATAACTTTCAAAACATCGTGACCTCAGCGGGTTCGGAGACCTCTCGCAATCATTGCACACGAACGTGTATAAATATCACTTACGTATCATTAAAATATAATAACATTAGCCTTCGCCCGCTGCTTCGCGCGCGTTTAATTCGGAGTAAAAGCGATTCCCCTTTTCCTACATCGTGAAAATTTCCTGCTATCTTTGGAATATCTAAATTCATACGGTATATTTACAATTAGGTATAAAATAACAATTTAATCAAAAATAATTAACTCTAAATTAAAGCGTACCGTTTTACGACTCGCCTAAAGACGTATACAACATTTCATAGATCATACATACATAAATATGTACCTACACAGTTTTAATGTGCAACAATTTTGTTAACGGAATGAGTGAGAGATGCCTATAGCGGGTGGATATTGCAAGGTGAATTATTTATACAGCGCAAGAATATTTGCATTACGTTAGCTAGTCAATACAAGTGATTCATGTCGCCGGTAACATAACCAATAACAACGCAGTCACGTGAACGGTTGTCGTAGAAAAAGTTAATTGGGTTAGGTCGCTAATTGAGATTTTAAAGTGAATTCGTTCGTGCGTGTTCTATACGAAAAGCGATTTGACATTGACTATATTTTTCTTTTTTTTTCACCCTCTAATGGTCCACTGCTGGACCGGATCCCGGCTCACGGTGAGACGGATTTGGGCCATAGTCTACCACGC
>DWQT01003758.1:0-12059 GCA_018244895.1 Myscelus amystis hages | reverse complement strand
GTCTCCCTTACCACACCCTTCAAACCAGAACACAGCAGCGCTTAACACTGCTGTCATAAGGCAGAAATAGGTGTGGCAGTGGTGCCGCCGGAGTCGAACCACAGAGGGTTCTACCACCTTCAGCTTCAAAAGCTCTCATCGTTCTGGCAATTTTAATGATGAAAACGCAACAAAACAAGCCTTCAATGGTGCATAAACCTTAATATTTTCATTACTTTCTGCTCGAGTTCAAGCTCGTCCAATCTCTACGAGCGTAATCTTCTCACAGCACATAAAACTAAATTATTCTACGCAAGCATTGCGACTAACTCGCAAGAAACCGAGTTGGAAATCTTTACTGTTAAACTTTTTCCCTGTTTGTTTTTAGATTGTTTTCGTTCGGGTTTTCCGTATGCATAATTTGTGTATATTCAATACGTATTCAGGTATCGCGTTATATGATCACTACTTGGTCTTAGCTTAACAAGTAAATAACCTTGAAGACTATTTAATGACTATTAAAGAACAAAACACTACCGATGAAAGAGTTGTTCAACAAAGTGCCTATAAGTCGACCGTGACCAATATCAGACGGGCCATCGGCCTTTTTGTCATGGGTTTTTATTATAATAAAGATGTTTATCCAAGGACTAACGTGAATACTACAAGTAGGTTTTTGCTGTTCTAAGTTTTCGGATTCAATCGAAAATAAATCGTTCATTGGAGATTGATGTCATATAACGTGTTTATTGTTACTTATTTGATTATTCTTCAAGGTTTTTGTTAGTAAGATAAACTTATTGGGAAATAGTTGAGATTGTATATTGTTGATGGCTAGTAATTGAAACGCCTTAACATTTATTGAAGATATTGTAAAGTAACTATATTTCTATATCAGTGCTTATTCTCACTGTAAGTCGAATGAGTATATATGTGTTTAGAGGACACATAAAGCAGAATACGCTATAGACAGATGAAGGCAAGTAATTGGACCATGAAATATAATTACGAGTATATAATAGTTCTAGAACAGGCAATGTGCAAGCGTAGAACCACTTGTCGCCTACGCGCGTGACTCACGCATCGCAGACATCTCGCAGACTTGGCTTGGAATAAATAAACACTTTGTTACGAACGATATCTATATAATACAGTGATAGCTAGTTTCGATGTTTTTAATTAACTATGTTTTCTATATAATACAGTGATAGCTAGTTTTGATGTTTTAAATAAACTATGTAATATTCGTTTTTTAATGGTAAGTGAGAAGCAACCGGACAAGCAAAGGACACAAATGGCCGCTGCAACTAACCTCTAATAAATTGTAGGAACAGGATTGTTAGTGTGAATTAAATTAATAACCAATAAAAATTAGTTAATACTCCTTAACATACTCAATGCTTATTTAATTTAAACTGATAATAAACAAATTAAATTTTTACTTTTTATTTTTTGTCATTCTTATTTGATTTAAGTTCCCGCTCTCGCATATACGCGATAAGGATCGGAATATCATAGGCCCACACACAGCCATTTTAATAATTACTTTGGCCGCCAACATTATTGAAATGGCCAAGAGCCAGAATTATCTACTAACCTTATAACTGGTTCGTGAGATCTTTTGCTTATTACAAAATCCTGCTTCCAACAGACTATAGAGGATATGATGTAAACGGATAAAATTCTAATGCAAAGATATGTATTGCATATATTGTAAATGTCAAGCATCCTTTCACTACAAATGTGGTTGTAATCTTATTTAGACAACGGTTTATCCTATTCATTCAATTATCTTTGTTTTGAAAAATCGTAGGTACTGCACCTATTGTGATTTAGAAAAAAATACATATATAAATTGTAACATAAATAATGTTGTATGCCATTATAATAAACTTGATAATTAACAGCTTTCACTGGATAAAGTGCGTACCGATAAATATTTCAGTAAGTCCAAATCTCCGCATACCTAATTCTATACCGTCTAAATTTTTATTACCAAAATTTATTAAAACTTATTTGAGCACAGAAAAGGTTTTACAAATAATATTACACCACGTACAGATACAAAACCATATTATATATATATTTTAACCTGTTTCCAAAATCGAACCCGCGATCCGCAACAGTTCATCTAAGTTTGCGAACTTGCGTAACCAGTGAGTTTCCTGCACGTTAAGTGTTATAACTACGCCTTTTCGCAGCCGCGGAGAGAGGAACTTCCGCGATTAAAACACGATCAGTGTCTACTAAGACCATATCCCATTTTGAAATATCGCATTGAACTGCCAACATAATAACAGAATCTGTACAATAACTGCGCAAGTGTTTAAGATTTATAACCGTATTTATTAGCAATAACACCATATTGTACTAGACGTTAATTTAAAACAGTGACTCCCAACCTAAGTCCGCGGGAACTAAATTTAATATATTAAATTAGTAACAACGTATTATCTGTCAAGGCAAGCACTATTTAAATAATTTAATAAACAAAGTATCCTGCTATTGAGTGGATTTTGATGCAATAGAATCATATACATACATATGTACATAAATTATCCTTTGGTATGTTTGACCAGTCTATTCTATTGTTGTAATTTTTATTTTAAACTTTGCCCTGGACAAAATCTCTTAGTGTTTGCTAGTCACAAGAAGGTTGGGAAACATTTGCTTATATTATTTGACTCAACAAGTTATGTGTATTCTATATCTAAATATTAACTAATAGTTTTCGAATACAATCTCTTTACATTCTTATCGTATTATCGTTAGCACCGATGATAAAAAATTTCAAAACCTATAAGTAATCATCGTAAGCTTAGGTTTAATATCACTTTTTTTTAAATTACGAGACTTTCTAATATACTCGAATCCTTACGGTGTCTATTTCATACAACATTGTTTAAGTATTTGCCTTTTAATTAGTATTCTATTTACTACTTATTCAATCGGGTGATGCTAATCTTAATGTTAGTGGAGACACATGGTTGTAACACGAAAGGTCCTACCACAACTGGTACAGTAATTCAATTGAGCTGCAACATCAGTTCTAAAACTGCATACTCGTACAAGCCGTCTACGTACATAGTTCCATTACCGTTTTAGACTTACTCCCAACTAGGAACAACGGATTGTCCCACTTGCGTAATGCCTTTAATTTCCTGCACAAACAATTATCATCTTGACATCTGACCGCTTTCTTCATTCAACAATAACGTGTCTGCTTGCGCAACTTACCATTTCGCCGCAGCTAATAATGCGTACCGAAACTTTATGGCATTTAAGATTCTTCGTTCGCGGCAAAACGTGAAATTACACAAGATACGAGAATTTTATAAGCAATGCTTCTGGCGTTGCATTGAAATACGAATGTGAAATGATGATAATAAAAACGACATACAGTACTTTAAACGCGACCTTGTTATCAAATCGCAACAGTGATAAATATTATTATTATTATTATTATTATTATTATTATATTCACATACAAGTCTAAAATATTTTTGTCACTAGTGAATCATGCTAGTGACCAACCCAGAACAGATTATGTTAATAATATTGTAACAGTATTATAATAGCTTCTAGTCAACATGTACTGTATCTATATTACACGTTCCTTATAATTGTGCTTAACACCTGTACCGATGCTTCGTGTCCTAGAGCCGTCACATCTAGTTAGACAGTTCAGTCGAATGCAATCCCTCACACTGTTGCAGCATTCCAAGAAGCAAACTATCGCCTTAACGCTGTTGAATTAAAGTTGGAACGAAGCTCTCATATTTTTTAAATTTTCAATCTATCTTATATATTCAAGCGTTTATTAAGTTGTTCTATAAAAATAAGATAAATAATATTATGGGACACCGACACGCAAGGTCTTTTGATTCCAAACTATGCAGAGCCTGCACCGATGTTGCACTACATATATGTAGTTTATATTTATAATTAAACAAACACAACATAATACTTATTGTATTGAGTGACAATAAAAGGGGCTGGTCTCACGTCACGACACATAGGTACGTAATATTTAATAATAAATGATCAGAAATTAACCAATAAGGTCTAGGGCACTGGAATTCCAGTGTATAATAAATTGTTTACACATTGGGTGGGCAATGCGCTCGCAATGCCGGCTGCATTTTTAAAACGGCTGTTTGGTTGCTGCCCACATAAATAATCATGTGGACCTAAAAACAGAATTATTTTGAAATCGCGTTATAAATTGTAGATGTTATATGATTAATTAAAAATGTATGCAGCCCTTAATACCGAGAGAAACCGGATTTTATAATCCTTTCGATATCATTTGGCGCTCGCGTTTGAAATCAACAATTTCTTAGCGCGGCCTCTCTGTTTTCCTTTCATTTACGACTGTGATATGAATCTGTCGGTGCCCGCACGATGCCGGCCGGCGATTATCGAATCAAGCTAAATTACACTCGAGCACACATCAGTGTCAGGGTTAATGGCCCTTTTTATTATTACGAGACATTGGTACTACATTTCAATATACTTTTAAATTTTTATTCATTACATTCTTGTTATCGATGTGATTCCAATGACGGTAATAAATTTCTTTGAATAAAAATAATTTAATAATGTATTCAGCATGTAATAATGTTGAATGAAAAACAGCAGTGATAGCTTAGTGGTACAAAGTATTAAGAGGGAAATCTAAATACCTTAGAGTTCTCCATAATACTCCAAGATTTCAGAGGAGATCCATATCGAGCTGTACAACAATGTGAGGATTGAAAAAAACATGTATCCATCGCTAAGGCAATATAGAATGAAAATGAGGCAAAATTGATTAAATTTCATTTTGACCATAAACATAACATCCTGTATGCATAGGTATCTAAACCCTATGATGTTAAAGCTTCTAGCACGGCTTCGTTAATTCAATCACGACTTCGAATTAATCGCCCCGTTTGAACCGTTCTCGTTTCAATCCACGACCGAGCGTTAGTAATGCGAAAGGTACCGAAGAAAAGCTTTGATAAATAGAATGACGACGTGTGGCTTGATTACAAGTTAATTGTCATTGGGTCGCGACCTGCACGGAGAAAGGAGAAACTCTTTGCTTCTGCCGACTCTGTTAATTCAATTAAGTGGTCGAATTAACCGCAATCCATACTAACAGTAGGTATCCCCTCGGTTCTTAAAACAGGATGTCACGGTACGAAAATTATAATCCTGCTGTGGGGGCTAATGAAAGCATTCATGAACCGTGAACGATTCATAAATTGCATTTACGCTTTCGTAATAAGAATAGCTTGGTATCTATACTCCTGTTTACCGCTATGTTTTTAATTTAATACGTAAATTAATGCAATTACAGACGTTACGGCGCGCACAATACAACTTATATTCTCTATAGAAAATATTTAAAAAATCAATAGTCCAGCACTCTTATATCAATGACTGAGTTTTTGTTATATATGTACCTATATTTTCTTGTCGTATATATCATTTTCCTTACTTAAGTTCCAGTACTGCCATAGTAATCTCCGGTCTTATGTAAATTTTTGCGCAAACATTTGTTTTGATTAACTTAATTAATCGTATCACTAAAACAAAACAACATCGGCTAGAACAACGTACGCTGTTTTCCACTCACAGCCAACCAGAGTTAGGTTAGACGAATAACATTGAACCGAGATGTTTTGTTGAAACTTTAGTTACGTATGCTTTATGACCCATGAAGAAGAATTGTTTATTGTCTTAGAAAAAAAGCAGAACAGTTTTATATACGGATATGTAGTGAATTACTGCCAACAAATACTTAACTGTGTGTAAAATGCTTGTAGTTAAACATTTAGCAAGTTTCAAATCTTACTATATTTTACTGTAACATTAATTTCGTACAATTGGAAATAAGGCATATTTCCTGAATTTTGCTTAAGTAAGAATTCAACTCGCATATTCGAACTTCTATTATTCTACTTGTATAACTTTTGTGATTATGATTATTTACCACTTGTACATACTGAAAGTATAGATGGAAGACATTTTTATTTAACTGCGTTTTGTATATTACAAATACTAGCTACCATTTAAAAAAATCTCTCTCTACCTCTTGTATGTAGATGATCAACCTGTTAAAACAACTGCATAGGCGTATGTAAGCGTTCGTTCAGAATGGCTCTTTGTACGTCCGACCAGGACAAAGGAGCTTTCCAATCGACAGCTTTTGACATGAAAAAGCTTTTTTGCTGGTCGCGATAAAGACGTTATAGAGGGCTATAGAGACGCCACTACCAATCTCACAACTTTGACAAAAACCTTCGAAACGCCCGTGATGTAGGCGGAAGTAAGTTGAAATTTTAGTTTCGGTGTAACAATAAGTTCATACATTTACATCTCAGACGTTATATGTACTAACTCTGAAAGATTTTTGTGTGGGTGAGTTAGAATTTTACGTTCTTGAGAATAGTAACAATAGTGTCTTCTAACACAGTGTTATTAATTTTTTTTATATAAATTCGTTCTTATTCTATTTGCTAACATAGTACTATTTTTGGCTTCAGCTTCTGATTCTGATTCTGAATAATTTGGCTTCCCGTTACAAACATTTTGAATCACACGTTTATAACTGCTATGCAATTTGAAAAGCAAATAATGTGCACTACACTCTGTAATTATTTTAAATGCATCCAATTTGTTAGCACATTATGTCAATGATTGTTTAAGTACTCTGTTTAAATTAAAAGACGGAACGTATTAACCGTTGATTGTAGAATGTAGAGCAGAAATCGTTAGTCACTGATAAAGGGAAATCCATTAGACCAATATCGATGTCCCTTCAACAAACGACAGCCGCTTCTTTACAATGTTTATAGTTCCTTTCATTAAAGTAATCAATAAAGCCGCCGGCATTTATCTAGTTAGCCATAAACGAGCACAGCTCAAATCAACAGCGGAACGCGTTTTTACATACACGGCTAATCATTGTTACAGACCATTGCGTCTTAATAGATAATAATCAATTTAATAAAGCAACATCACATTGAGTAAACTTCATAAGTGTGAATTGAATAAGTCAAATTAAGAAATGTGAATTGAATCAGCTTATAGATTAATGAAACGGAATACTGCTTGGCTGTCAATATTTATTGGTAATAAATCACGGTTTAACAGGCGTACGAGCGTCAAATATTGGAGATATTGAAACATGGTTATCTGATTCAAAATTAGCCAATTATATGTCTGTGCTCTGGTCACCAGACAGAGGATCAATTATGTACATATTACATATTTACCATTTTTATTATACTCAGATTCGCGGTTAAAATATAAATAGAAAGCAACATAATATTGTATATTTTATATTCCCTGACTGCTATACGAAAATGTCTCAAATATAAAGGTTTTAGAATGTATTACGCCTAAAACGTTTCAAACGGGCCTGCCTCATATTTGTCACAGTTCATAGTTCGTATATGTAATACTGGATGACGTGAACTGTGACTGTAATCATCCAATCCTGTTTTACGATTATTCATTCCAATCCGACCCTTTTGTTCTTAGATAAGTGGAAAGTCCGAAACTTTATTTCTACTTTTGTGATATTACTCTGAAAGTTTTACTTTACTTGTTCTCCATGGTCCGTATAGTTCCTGTGGTGGGCCGTCGTCGCTCGGCGAGCTTTGATTATGTACATATCGTGTGCTGGTTTAAATTAAGACTTACCTTAACTTTGTTTCGTCGAGACTTTAGTTTACTTTTGCCTTTCAGCCACGTTTTAGTGGAATCTTTGTACGATGGATGCCATGATGGACTGTGTTGTAAAGAAATAAATATTATATAACGATTTGTTACGGTTCCAGTACCTGGTTTAATACTGTATTGAATATTCGATTTAGTAAAACCATAGATCGCTTTGTTTCTTTGTGGTTGAAAGAGCGTATGTGTTTCATATTACAGATTTGTACGTTTATTTGACGGCAAAATTAACAATTGCTTAAAAGCTTCTAACTAGGAAAGGAAACCCGTGTCCTACAGCGGAACTATAATAAAGCGGTTGAAAAAATCTACACCACTAAGTTATAAGTAAATATTTCATCTTTGTATAATTTGCAGACCTTTTAGCTTATACATAGATTATGCGGTCTGCACGAGGAAACTTTGGAATTGGTCAGTTTTGTCAGATTTGTCAAACTTTTGAATTGTTATATTCAAATTACGAAGCAACGCCGTAGGGTAGGTATTTAAAATTCAAGCTTACAAGATTCCGCGACCCGCAGATCGCATAATTTCCCCGGTTACCGAGTTGCCCGAAGCTCTTTACCAATTATACCAAGATGACTCTTAAAGAATTAAATGAAAAATCAACAGAATTTAATTTCATCATAAAAATGTAAAATTGCTTCTATGTAGTTAGTAACACAATTTAATTTGGATAAGACTTGTAACAAGAAAATATTTACAATCGGAATAGATAATTTGATAGTAAGATAGCAGTAACTTGCACTAATACTCTAAGATGTAATCAGTTACTAAGCGAGATTCATATAGTAAATCCGTTAAACGAGAAAAGTTTACTACTATGTGAAGTTATGAACATTTACTCCAACTTTCATGTACGTATATGAAAGTATGTGTGGAAGTTCGTCACAACAGCGCATGGATAGAGGTTTTCTATTGACGAATAGGATTATTCACGGTATTGTCATTCAAGATTTAAGTATGCATTGTTATTTAATTGATGTAATATTGAATGAGCAGTGTCAAAGTAATGGTCCAGATGTCTGTGTCCAACTAAAAGTCTGGAGTTCAATCCTGGCATGCATTTCAATTTACATCGTGACGTGTGTTTTTTACATTAAATATCACTCTATATTCTTGAAGATTTCAAAGTTCGCATTGGTAATCGAGGGATTGTGACGGATTTTTAATTTTATTGTTATTATTAATTATTCCCATATAAAAATGATTCAGTTTAGATTATTCACTTTTAGTTTTATGAAAGTTAGTATCAACTTTCGAGCGACTCTAACAGCTTATTTAAACCAGTTTAGTAAGTTGTATCTTTATCGCGATGTAAAATATAAGCAGACTGCAATCGTTTTATAAGATATAATATCGTATCTAATACGTCACAATAAAGGTATGCGACTAATTTATACGATTACATGTAATAATTAAGGATTATATGAGGCGAACACCGCGGCGGACCACACAAACGCTGTCCGGCGCCCCAAGCTAGTCGTGAACTAACTCCCCGACCCCTGAGCCTCGATAAAGACTTTTCGTCGAGAACCAATCTCCCATGAAGCCGTAAACTAATTTTATTTGTTTCTGGGCTCGTTCCGGCCGCTCTATTTGAACAAAATGCTCTATTCAAGTGTCAGGAACTCGAAATTTGGTCTGTTGAATTGTTCGGAAACTATTCCATGATTATTCACCAGAACAGGAATTAGCTTCCTCAAATCCCGTCTTCGAATAACGTTTGTATGTATTTGCTTCGAATTGTAAATATATAGTTTAAAAATAATGATATTACAAAGATGGCATAATTTCGTAACACTTGTAATGTTAAAAAATAAACATGTACGTTTGATGTTTGGAGTTTGGTAAATAAACGGAACACATTTCTATGAAGAGTAAGTAATTTTGTGTATAAAGTCCATACAGAACGTTCAGTGCCGGAAGGCTACTGTCTGCGTCGGCAGCAGATTGACAGGTTTCGCGGTGGGATATTCTCCTCGTATCGGGGCAGCGGCGTCCGCCGGCTGCGCGATTCAAACGCCACTTCGCTGTGAATTATCACACGTCTCTGACTTTGCTGATCATTGTTTAGAAACATAGAATCTCAAACTGGCTGCTGTGCGTAGGATCACTGACTATGTAATATTGTTTCTACTGATGTACAAAATCTTGCTATTATGTTTGTTGACATGGGGCTCTTCAAGAATGGCGTGAAAAGCTTCCTCCAAAAGCCGACAACGCATGGGTAAATCCTCTGGTGTTGCACATGTCCATAGGTGACGGTGACCACTGTTTGCTAGGTTTAGGCAATAAATAAAAAAAAAAACCGTACGAAGCAGAGGTCACATATCAACAAGTTATTGAACTTATTATGCTTCATTCTCTCACTGAAATGTTGGTCTGAAAGGGTTGTGTTAACATTCCTGTTAATTGTATAGGAAACAGAGTTGCTTCAATTACATTGCTATCATCCGGTCTAACCCATAAATTTATTGTGGACGAGTGTCTTCAAAAACCTAAAATTAGACCAAGTTATGTTCAAATTTTATTCTATATAAATCACACAGCTAGCACACACTCTTCAACTGTCGAAGGTTTTACGTGAGTATAAGCGCTCCGCGTGCAGAATACCTTTTGCAGTCAAGTTCGCAATCCGGATATACGTTTAATTTTGCATTAGTATCCTGGGGAGTAACTGTGGCCTCGCTTCGATTAGCGGGACCGGGGCTGGCGGCTACTTAATTAAAATTTTACTACGTCCATATACAGATAGAGACAAGCGCGGAATTAACTTCTAAGTGGAAGTGTTTCGAAGCGCCTATGTTGCGATTTTTATCACTTGTATAAGCAACATGTATATTATAAGGAAATTGTGATAAAACGTCTATGGTAATTCGATTAGTGTTTCCTTCGTTCCTTCGTTAAAGGGGAAGAAAATTACAATGTAACATTTACATACATATAGAGATTTACATTGTAGAAGTATTCGCCGATGTCATTTAAAAAAAAATGTCTTGATATTATGTGCACGTTCAAATTTTTGACAACGCTGATTTAAATTCAATTGAATAGAAAATAACAAAAGTAATAAACAAAAACCCGTATTATTAGCGCAATTAAACAAAAACCTATTTCATATTGATGTGCTAATTGAGTTCAATTGAGCGAATTCATCGCGCGGGGAACCTAAGAACGATGGGTCCATCCATTGTCGATAGGAAGCTTGCTACGCATTAGTCAATAAAAATCTCTAATAGAGTTTTATTGCCAGCAACCGCGCTCTGAATGCCATTAGCCTTTCATGTGGCGTGACCCAATAATGCGTGTTTATATCACCAACACTTGAACTTCGCCTGCCATAAACTATTTATTTTACTTTAACGACTCAGGCACTGCTTTGAACGTCGACGCCTTAGTCTTAGAGAATATACGTAACATCTTGGACTGGATTCGTTTATTGTTCATCGTTATGAGCGGTTAATGTACATACGTATGTATATTTCAACTCTTTGTCAAAATGTCATCCACCTGCTCTAATACTAACCTATTAATGCAACTGCAACGTTGTAAGGAGTTTTTCTTACGAGTAACATAAATCCTCTTCCAGGCAAAGACGGTCTATAAATCTTAATTAGATTACCTTCTTAGTGCCAATGCTGACAATCTCAATCCAAAGCCTTTCCAAGTGTACCTTTAACATAATGGGCTTCTCTCGGTTACATAGTAATCGGTTTAAAATGAATTCACGCGTGCGTTTTGATTCAGTACAAGTTATTTCATTTTCATAGGAAAAACTGACATATAGATGAAACATTGTGTTAAAATTACAACGTAGACTTACAAAACCAACACCGAAGTATTGTTCAGACTCTTGCCACTACCAAGAAAACAGGTAAGGAGAGCGTAGGTACTTTTTATTGTAATTAATACGATCAGAAGTTATGTAAACATATCAGTCAAAATAATCTCAGTCTATTCCGTACAGCCTCCACCACAGCTAGTAGCTGTGAGGCACGGCATCCAGAGAAATACATCGCCCCTCATTCCTTTCCCGGTTTGGCGAAACGGCATCCGTTACCTACGTTCCGATTTATTTAACATCCCACTACGAACATATCAGACGAATGCGGTCTTACCGTTGCGGCGTTGGAATTGATTTGAAGGAACTACATACGTACATATTATGTATAGTGACAATTTGTTCCTAACGTTTCTTATATACATTCCGCTCGTAGTGTCGCGAATTGCCGTTGTGTAACTCATGGTATAGTTAAGTACGTATCGCAGACAGTACGCCGTATTTTACTGGTACAGTCTATTTACTCGATTCGATGACAAAAAAGATAGTCTGTAAACACGAATATATT
>DWQT01003757.1:0-12061 GCA_018244895.1 Myscelus amystis hages | reverse complement strand
TGCTAATTTGAACTCTGTCTCTCCGCAACAAGGATGTATGGAGCGCACGAATCAATCAATAGCGGTTAAACAATCTATTATGCTACGAAATCTGTTCATACGAGTATATTGAGGTAAGTTAGTTCGTATTCTATATCCTTGCTCGATCGGTCCTATACATTGGTTCTATCCTATCCTATCGGTTCCTATACATTGCTAGCTGTGTAATAAAAAAAAAAACATTTATTTTCATTGCCACTGTACAAATTTCGCTGATTTAAGAGTAAATCTCCGAATGGCAGGCAGTCTTATGGTAGTTTAACAGCAATTTGAAATAATGTACAATAGCCATGTCCAATTCATTGTGCAATAAAACAAGTCTATACCTACAGTGCATGCAAGGGATAAATTACGCAAGCATTTGTTTACACAGAGCAACAGTATTGTTACCGCGACGTAGAATCTTGCATTCTGCGATAAAACGCTTATATGAATTAAGATAGCTAGACATTTAATGGTCTGTATACCGCATTGTTGGTGGACCCGGTGTGCTGGATTTCATGAATATTCCGTATCAAATTAAACATTTACCTGCAGATATAATGAGGCGGCATGCAGAAAAGTATTTTTTGCATGTGTGCCGAAAGAATTTCTCAAGTGAGCTACCGTTGATATGCATTGGTATTAGAATTGCATTTTTTATAATTATACAGGTTTAAGTAGTTAGAGGTTGCTATCTGGCTTACGTCCAGATCGTTACGGGATTTTAGGGAGCTCGGGAACATACCGCACCACGACGCTCCATTTAAGACTGTTAGTAGTAGTCAATTCAGTTTATTAAATATTCATCGTTGATTATCCTTTTTATCAAAGGTCAATAACCTTTTTATTCTGTGTTAAATCACTAACTTGTCTTTTGTTGGTAACTCGAAGATTTGTTACGAAGAATGAAAGATTGGCGAGCATAATAAAAACAAAACCAATTTTTTTGTACAAAAAGTTACTCTTAAAAAAGGAAATAAACGCACTTGAAAATACCGTACACTGTCGATACATAATTAATAATGTCTCAATCATTTTAATATTGCGAAGGATCCATCATTGCGTTGATATTGATAAACATGCGAGAACATAAAAATGTTACATTAAGCAAAGGTTGCGGGCTGATTGATATGATCGGGCTGAGTCTTATCGCTTAATTACGATCATTATATCATTTATCGAGATCCAAATGTCATATTGGAACCGCTCTCATGGTTCCAGATAGCTATCTAGGAGTGACATAATGGATTGATTAAAAGTGATGAAATTTTTTCACGTTTCATTGAAATACTTTTCAGTAGACAAGTTTGTAAGCTTATGTAGGTTTGTGTACAGTCAGGTATAGTTCCAATTGGGGTAGGCAGTCTAAGTGCTGCCAACGTTTTTTTGGTATCAAGCAACTGATTCATAAGTTAGCCATTCAGAGATATGGTATAAGAATACATGTTTGCTCCCTCAAGAAGTTGACAGTAAAAAATAGAAGTAATTGCTTAAATTAATCAATATTTCAGTATTCATGTACAAATACTTAGTTAACTTTAACCGTAATTGAATAAATCGAAACGAATCGAATTTCAAATATTAAAACGGTCGCTTAACCGCGAGCTAAAAACTGATATCAAACCTGTAGCACCACACGCGGTCCAACTGCATTTACCAACATAAGTTATTGCGCAAAAAGTCCCATAATCGTTGCGTTACGTTTAAAAAAGCGTTATAGTTCCAGTAAGCGTTTTGGGCCGATTTCTCTTCGGCGATAGTGGGCAATATTGCTTATTTAATGCGAGCCCATCAATTTTAACGAGACTGCCCTGGTGCAGGACACCGAGCGCATTGTTGGCCCTCGCGGAGATAAATCGCTCGATTACACGGCCACGGATCTGTGCGGTTCGGAATTAAGAAAGTTGCCAAAAGTCCTGGTCTGCTTACATTGAAAGTGCGTTAACATTCACTGGCTGGTAATTGATGATTCGGTTCTTTGTATGATGAGCATATTTATTTGTACTGTGTCTGTTCTAAATGTTATAGGTATACCAGGAATATATGTAGCAGCGATAGCTTGGTTTGAAATTCTTGATTTGAAAAAAAGCCAAAAAATTGTTGTTTATCAGCTGCCCAAACCAAAACACAGGCGTTTAATTACCTAATTTGGACTCAGATAGCCGTGTGTGGAAGTGTCCCAAAAAGGGTACTTCAAAATTAATTAAACCCTTTTGTGGTTGCAATAATCCTGAAACTGTCTTGACAATTCACTAATGATCCTACATACAGCCAGCTGCGGAAGTTGGGTAGCTTCCGAATTGTTTTCCCCCGTAACCACGTCAAACCTATTAGCGCTTCAACTCATTACACGAACCTAATAGAAAGACACTGCTATTTCATTCCGAGCCATCATTAAGCGACTATCAAAGAGTTCTGGTATTTTTATGACGCGGTAAATGTGCTACAATTAGCCATCCCTTTCATTTTTATGAGAAAATCAGCAGTGAGATAAGGATAGAAAATTGTGGTCGTAAGGATGACCGCCTGCGGTGTTAACGTTGGGTATTTTTTTAATTGCTACTAGACCGTTATTTGTGCAAGTGTTGGTTTTGTTTCAATTCTGCTCTATAAGTCTGAATTCATTTCGTTCTTTGAGCATAATATGGAGGTTCGACGAAGTCCAGCGTTATTGAGATTTTTCTTAGACCTTACGAGTAGATCATCAACTTACTTCAACTTGCTTGTATATAAAACTGTAATAGATTTAGACTTTGAAAACTCCCTTTTTATTATTAGCTATGACAATCACCAATTACTAATCTACGATATTATATGACTGGAAAAAAATACTACGGTATACAGTTGCAAACAGAAAGTATCTATCATTGAATAAATAAAAAATAGCAAACATGAGAACATTTCTCAAATCAAAGCCTTTATATGGACGCACGTTCAGTCAGCGCTTGACATATTCCGTTTGCGTGGCTGACGCATGACGACAAATGATTGGCGGAGCAGGTGCTGTCTGATCCTAGATCACTATCTGAGCGGGATAACATCGAGTCCCACATGCATTTGAATTTTGATGCTGTTTACAACTGTACCTGTGTTAATACTACTAATAATAAGAAAGGTAATGCTCCGATGGTTCGGGCACGTGGAAATAACGGATAATGAAAGAATGACAAAGCATACAACGCGAGTATTGATAGACGTAGGTGCTGAGGATAACCAAAACTGTCCTATCACGACCGTATAGGTCAAATACTTGTTGAAGGCGTCAAGAGTCTCCGAAACCGGTGTGCTCGCATGAAGAGAGTGATGGATCTGGGTGAACCACGTCAGGATTGTAAGGACAGAGATATTTGGCATTCGGTGTTTTCTGCCTACCCCGTTAGGGACATGGCGTGATAGTTATGTATGTATATATGTACTAAGTATAATATCTAATAACTTGGACAATTCCACACACGGCTGATTATAAATTAGGCTGCTCAAACTGATAAATAAGCATACTTATTTACATAATTTTTTTACCTTCACATAGAACAAATGCATAATGTATTTGTAATCGATTTGATTGATTGTCAAGTCTGCTCTTTATCGAATTAAAGCCATATTGCAACATGGCTAATTTTATTAATATGTTTATTTTTTTAAACAGTGCTTGGATTTTTTTACGCAGGCTTTCTCTACCTTTCTACTGTAGTCTGAAGGGCGCATATAATAAAGCATGATGACTAAAACATGTATTATCTTCATTAAGTGTATATACGAGTAGGTACCTTGTAATGAATAATTTGAATTGATTTTGTTTTGTTTTATTAATAACTTACTTACTAACAATTCATGTAAGTGAGCCCATATAATTTGCCATTACGTAATATTTACGCTGTGAACCAGAAAACTCATATTAGCGGTCACAATAGCGAAACGCTTGGTAGCTGCGCGGCCCAGAACCGATTCTAAAATCGATTCTCACGGCCGTCTTGTCAAAGGTAATGTTGTTTATGTCATATTCTGAACAGGGTTGCTCTTTCCACACATGTAATAGCCGGAGTTAGATAAGAAAATACTTAAAATAGCTTAGCTAGCCCGTTGGTCCAGTGGTTAGTGAACCCGACTCCAGAGGCAAAGGTCGTGGATTCTGTTTCCACCCAGCCCAAACATTTGACTCTGTGTTGTTACGTGCGTTTTATAACTAAAAAATTAAATATCATTCGCTATAACGGTGAAGGAAAACATCTCGAGGAAACCTGCACACCTTAGAGATTTTACAAAATATATAATATTTTCTGAGGTGTGGCAAGTCTACCAAACCGTAATTGGCCAGTGTGGTAGCCTGGCCTTAATTCCTGTCGAGCAATAACGGATGAAAAAGAATTCAGTCAAGTAACACGAAGATGGAAAATGAAAAGGGTTTCGAACCCACAGCCCTGCGACGAATCGATCTGTACGTACGTGCGTCAAGTTTTCGATTGCGGCTTCCATTATGGGAGTACCAGGGTCCATTTGAACCGAACTGTCACGTTGAGGTGAATTGAAGCGCGTCTGGAATTCCTCAATGGAAACATTGAACGGTTTACGATAATGGAAATCGTGGAAATGCACCACATCTGCTGCAGAATGGCATGTTTTTAAGTCGTTCCAAATTTAGTTTCCTTCAGACTGGGATTCTGGTGCGCGGGTGCGCGGTTACATTTGTTTTGTAGCTAAAGTTTAAATACTCGCTACAACGGTGTACTTTCTGCCTACCCCGTTAGTGTCCTGGCGTAATAATAACAAGGAAGGAAGGCCGTGAGAGAATTGCACATCCAGGGTCGGCTACGCTCTCAGATCTGGAATAATTACTGCTGTTTATCAGTTTGTGAGCTAAGACTTGAAATCTAACCACTGTAGTACGACTCACACTCTCAGCCACTACTACATTATTATTAAGTATAACTAATTGAGACCTTTTCAAGAAGGAGAATTCAGCAATTTCGATTTCATATTACGTCCAAAACATTAAAAAGATATCAACCATTCTTAAATATATTTCAAGTAAATATTTAAATTTAATGTTACAAGTATTCAACTTTATTCTGCAGTATGCCGGAAAAAATGGTGATAAACGATCAGTTGTTGAGTAAGCTATATACATGAAATTATGGGACATTATAGGACTCTATAGGACATCGGTACCATAAATGTTTTCCGGTTCGAACGCGACCAGATCAAGAACCATGAAGGTTATGTCTTCATTACGCTTAAAACAACTCATTTTTGTTTTGAAACTGAAAGAATCAGAGAGGCTTCTTAACACTGACCGTCATAAAATAAGTCTTTATACGAGCTAACATAAATGTTAATTCTTAAAAAAATACATATATGTGAAGATTTTCAAAATTTTATAACAATGCATTGGAAATTACATTGATACAATCTTTTTACATGGCCCAAGACAAATTGGTAGATATGACAGTTTAACACTTTACGAACACTTAATTAACAAATATTATCGCCTTAATCCATGACGGATTCGAACCTGTGATCTGTGTTTAAGGCGTCAGGGTGTCTAGCCACTAAACCAAGACTCCAGTGATTATAAACGTACCACATCAAAGTTATATATAATAGAATCAGATAATTTAGTTGGAGACCAATTTCTTTACGCTAGTGCGAATAGACCTCAAGTATCTGCAGTAAATGCTGAAGTTATACGACTCTTACTTATTAATACCGCTAATAAAGATATCATCATAATTGACATTTACTATGTTGAGACATTTTTCATTAATTTTACGATCTACTTAATTTTACGCTAAATAAATTACGTTATATAATAAGCTGCAATATTGAAAAAACATCTTGGAATAATAATAATATTCTCATTCGTTTTTACGATTGTTTTTGACCTTTCGTGTATGGAATATAACCAATATATTTGCATTAAGTTGAACTGGTTTTCTTCGGCAGCGAAGTAAATGTTCCAGACACTGTTTTGTTTTCAACATAAAACATTTTCCAGTTACAGTACAAAAATGTCAGTAAACATTCTCATTGAGAAGCTCGGCATATTTACACTTATGGAGGCGCAGTGGATGACCTCTGGAACGTTAGAAATATGCCCTTATTTCCATGCGCCCGCAACTCTGACGTGCCGCGAGTTATGTGTTTGACCCCGAAGGCTTCGTTTATGTAAATTGGTTTTATATTTAACCCGAACTGTACACCCGTAAGCAAAATATTACATAGAAAGTATCTTTTTCTCATGGATTCTCATCTCAAACGGTATTTTCCTTTTCAGTCCGCCATTTTGATGGCTATTTTAAAATTAGGATTTTCAAACTTACGAGTAGCATTTCTCATTGTTTGCCTTTTTCTAGAATGTCTCAATGTTGTTGCACAATAAATCAATTTTAAAAGTACTAATTATATTTTCTTCCTCCTTTTACTATGTCCTCTAATGATGTTTGTTCCAATTAGAAAATGATTACTAAGTGAACTAAAGGTATCTTGACTTTTTCTTAATTAATGATGACTAAATATGCTTTGACAGCTGGCGTTTAGACCTCAGTGTCGTGCATTAAGCTGAGGTTCAAATTCTTTCACTCATTTTGTATGCGAAATTATTTCACCCGCGTTAAACAGCGTGGTGGGCTATGTATTGCTTCACCGTTATATCAAGGGATATTCCATTTTTAAAATCCTTCTCCGCATTCGATTATTCGATAAATCAAGGCGATCCATCAATAAGAATATTGCGTTATCGAGTACAAAAATGTCGCTATTCTACGATGGCATTTAAAACCAGGTCTTAACTGCATCTTCATATTTGGAATACAATTACATTCATACATTATGTGCTTCTGAAATGGAATCAATTATTGATATATTACATAATTTCATGATAAAAGTTTTGAGATGCAACCGCGATTGTCTGAAGCGGGGGCTCACAACATTTGGTGAATTAAAATTGTCTCATAAAAAAAAAATGTTATTGATAGCAGTTTTCAAAGAGCTATGTCAAAGTGTATTATAACCATATGGAATTGCACGGGAAACTTTAGAAGAAAAGGAGAAAAATTGCAATGTTGTTACCCTTTACACTGGTTTGTCTTATATATTTTTTACTACATTATAATACTTAAGCAGTCATAAATTAATGACTTTGGAGTTCGGGCTCCCATTTCGCGGATTGGTTCAGATTGAGGACGGCCGGGGTAGCCGTATATCCTTTATTATAACAAAAGACCCGTGCCAATAACTTCTTTTTGTATTAACATCGTTTTTAAACGGTCATTAATTTCCACCGTCGCAAATGTTTCCGACGACCGTCCCAAAGGATGTTCACTTCGTTATAAAATAAATTTAAAAGATGATTTGTAACTTCACTTACCTTCGAGATGCGTCCGATAAGTTTGCGGCAAACTGAGGAAACTGCATTAGCCTTGATTGTTAACGTCATCAACCACCATCTTGCGTTTTAGGGTTCCGTCACACATTGAAATGAACCATAACAGTTTTCGGGGGCAGCCGTAGAAGTAGCCTGTATTACTAAGACTACACCTTTTTGAGAGGAAGAGCAGTCTAAGAAATATTCAATTTTTTTTTCTTATCAGATTTCTTACAAATATTGGGCAGCCTTATGAAGACCGCATATTTTATTTTGCAAAATAAAAGTAGTCCATATATTCAGAATATTCTATCATTCATGAACCCTATGACCCACTTGTTACAGCCGTTCTTATATTGGCATTAGAATTTATTAAAGCTATTAATTGCCTAAATAAAAAAAAAAACCACAGGCGAATTGAGTACCTCCTCCTTTTTGCAGTCGGTCAGCAAAAGAATATCCTACGGGACCATTTCGGTGTGCAAAATGCTGCCATTTTAGCTTAATTTTCAACAGTAACGGTTATTGCACCCGAAAACGTAACGAGTCGGTAAAATATCGACTGTGCAGACCGCATGATGTATGGGCCGCATTAACATCAGCGGGCATGCACCGATTTCGGCCCGCATTCCCCGTAAATGTTAAAGATGTTAACGACTCTTTATGGCCCTTGTTTTTAATAGTACTACCCAATGCAGGTAACATATTGAGTGGAGTTGCGCGAAAGATCACCTTTTTAATCGCGAAGGTGTTACGTCGGTTCGCTGAAATGGCTTCGATTAATAAAAATGACAGATAATATTTTGTGTCGATATTAATGTTTCATGTGTGCCTTACTTTTCACCTGTCGTGAAACTTTTCATGAATTAATTAGGTTGAATCTTTACGTACTTACTTGCCTATGCCTTTTAAGTGCGATGGTCTAATCATCAACTGACTTCGTATACTATTAGACAGAGGTATCTCCCAAGATACATCACTAGGCCCGCTCTTTTTCATACCTCATTCTGTTGATTCCCATGGATTATGGGGAGCTCAAAAATTACAATGTTCATCTAGATAGCAAATATAATCAATGATCTTAGTAATAACATAAGCTCTGCTTGTAGCGTTTAACATATCATAGATTTTAACACCTGCATTGGAAAGCCTAATGCTTGCTGAAAATTATGGACAAAAGCATTCTATGGACACTTGGAAAGGGCAAAATAGGTACGCCTAATTAATTTGTATAGAACTACGTTATTTTTAAAGATAGGAATTTGAAAAACCAAAAACTGCCAATCCACACATTATTTACCCACTGAAATGAACTAAACCAACCTCATTCTATTCAACCATAGAATATTTTAATTTTAACTAACGCACATTTCCATTGGACTCGGATTTAAGCGTGGTTAGAGAATTTCATATTTACCTGTACAGCAGGTACTCATAAATCTCCAATGAGCTCTTGATGGGTGACATTCAATTACCACGATAGCCGTCTGCGTCTGTGGCTTGAGATCTTCAATACAATACGGGCTCATTAAAGATCTTTTCGTAACTGCGGAATACATGGGTATCTGTTTAGAGTTACGACCACTAAACTACATATATTTAATCTATGTCCATTTGGACAATAGAATTGCAGACGACGAAAGACATGATGAGACTGCCACATTGGACTACTTTTCAGAATTAATACTCTTTCCGTAAACTTATATTACCTACGGATATTTATTTGATTCTTTATCTATTTATTCCTCCAATTACTGACAAAACATTCATAATATATGTACAATGCTAGTATAATTATTGGTGGAACCGAAGGAAACCAAGTGCCCGGTCCCAATAGTTTCCCAATAGCGCTGTCAGCACTGGAGGAAAATTTACATACGAGTATGAAAGTAATTATTACATCCTTCAATACCATTGTGTGATCAAGTTCAGTAGTAGCCTGATTAAAATTAGTAGCTACTAAGTTGAAATTCAAATTAAATGGAATATAAATTGAATTTGTCTTATAAGATTATGTTAGGTACAGCAATTTTGTTCAACTCCAAGTTTAGTAATGCAGTTTTGAATATGGCCCCAAAAATACATGTGCCATCAGTTTCACATACCATTAAGAATGTCTACGAACTATTGATATTACGCTGTTCATTAGAAAATCAGATGAAAGTACTCGTTCACAACAAGGAAAACTGAAGTAACTTATAAAGCTTCGCATAATTTTAGTCTGCAAATGCATTACAAATAAATGCAGTTCCTTACAAGTGGCAAGTAATGTGTACGTCCATTTGTAAATGCTGTAATATATAGAAAATAAACGTCAGAGTGCGATTCCGTGTTCTTGTTATGATTGATTATCTCAGAAAAAGGACGTTTCTACCCTACGACCACGACACTACAGAAATGGCTACGGTGAGATACAATGAATAATCTATACATATAATAAATCTAGGAGTAATTATTCGAAATTATTACCCTACAGAACCTAAGAAATTAGGTTAAAAATTGAGTAGGTAGGTAAGTACTAATGCCTTAATAAAATTTAATACCTTCCGTTTATTTATGTACAAGCTGGCCCGGCAGGCGTTGTGTCGCCTTACGACAAAAAAAATCTCGTTATTCCTCGGGAAATCCGGGATAAAAAGTAGCCTAGTAGCGTAGTTATGCTGTATCTTCAGCTACCTATATACCAAATTTCATCGTAATCGGTTTAGTAGTATTTGCGTGAAAGAGTAACAAAGATCCATACTCACAAACTTTCGCATTTATAATATTAAATAAAAATAATAAATAATAGGACAATAGGATGATAGTTATGTAAAACTAAATGTACCCATTATATGCAAATAAACGTCTTCATCTCCCTCTGTCTTTATCTCTGTACGATGGTTGTAATGTTAGCTATAAAACTACCATCGTTTATCGTTAACTCGCTGACGGTACGACGAGTAGATGACGGTTATATTTACTATTAAAGTTATCGCAGCGCCAGTTATCGTTATTCTGTTTAGCCCGCTTGTCATGTAGATGGATTGTATGAGATACAACCAGAACGGTGAGGGTAGATTGATAAAAGATTTCCAGTTTTATCTATTAAAGGGTAATGCATCCCACTGTTGGGCACGAGTTTCTCTGCAAGGTTTGGAGTTAGAGGTCAATTTGTCAGATGGCTTTTTAAGGTCTTGAAGACAAATAGGACCGACCGGTTAACGTGTCCTCCGAACCTCGTATTTGATTGCGGTCACCTATGCAAAGGTTGACCGTACTCGGTGTCGCATTGATTTACAATTTGCTATTTGCAACCCCGTCACGGCTAGATGCATACTCTGTTATGAGTTTCAACTCCTCATTCTTCTTCTTCTTTCTTCATAATGAGATGGTATACTTCACACATCACAGAAAATATTATATAATTACCTACTTTACAACATTTATAAAGTAAGCAGGTTTCAAAATGTCTTCCTTCGCGGTTATATCGGATAATATTTGAGTTATTAAAACGCTTAAACTTTCCGAACTAAATGCGTGCCAGGATTTGAACCCAGATCCCGAAGCGAGCGACCGAATTCCAAACTGTTTTTTTACCATTGTTCCTTCAACTGGATAGCAATAACTTCAATGAGGCAAAAAAACCTGATATTTCTATCAAACAAAGTATACACATTGGTTCGGGTTCATAAACTATGTATGTGCGTTTAAAATGTCGATGTAGCGCGACTTAACGTTTTGATACTTGTTCTGATTGATTCTTTAAATGTCTTTTTACGCGGCAACTGGTTTCTATAATTACATTCAAATAGAACTATAGCTATTCTCAGTCTTAACGCAAAGTAACAAACTTTTAAAAATCTCCCGAAAATATTGATTAGTCGATTATCTGTAACATATTTTAGATAAAAGATGAAAACTGACCCGGGGGTTAAAGCAAAGCCTCTGAACGCGGAATCCTAATATTTTGCAGGTAGGTTGTTTAAATAGGGTGAGCGAGCTCCAAGGAAGAAATTTTGTAAATTCCACCTTCCTCAAAGCTAAAAGGGGGGTTAGGGGTCGAAACACTGTATGAAAACTCGTTAGTTTGGTATTTGGACAACTAAAATTTTAAATTTCCGCTCTTGGATAAAACAAAATTTAATGCATACTCTATCAAAATCGCGAGCGGAAGGTAGACAATATAAAAAGGTTCACGAGCCGTTAATCAAGTATCAATACTGATGAGTCCACGTGTTCTATGCTAATCTTTAGTCTACTAGTAATATAATTATAATGCATGAACCATAGCAAGTGTATCACGCGATAATGAGATGATGGATGGGGGGACACAACGGGTAAAAGTGTGGGAGAAACACGAATATGTACTAATGGGAGGAAAAGTGATATGATACGCCATAGACTAGCCATAGACTAGACTAAAAACGGAAGTTACAATTCACTATCATAGACTAAGACGTGAAAACAGAAGTTACACTTCACTACCATAGTCTAAGAAGTGAAAACAGAAGTTACACTTCACTACCATAGTCTAAGAAGTGAACACAGAAGTTACACTTCACTACCATAGTCTAAGAAGTGAAAACAGAAGTTACACTTCACTACCATAGTCTAAGAAGTAAAAACAGAAGTTACACTTCACTACCATAGTCTAAGAAGTAAAAACAGAAGTTACACTTCACTACCATAGTCTAAGAA
>DWQT01003756.1:0-12064 GCA_018244895.1 Myscelus amystis hages | reverse complement strand
TATTATATAATACTTATATAGATATTTTTATTACGACCAGACACAGAACAAACAAATGTGCTCATCACACAAATGTTGGTCCTGGGTGGGAAGCGAACCCACGACCTCCGGTTTCACAGTCAGGGTCTCTAATCGCTCGACCACGAGGCCAGTCGAATTTGTACACGCAATTAAATTACAGTTGTATTGTTGTAGATTTATTTCAAATATTAATTTAACAGCCGTTGGGGATAGGAACGGCGGGCTCCGCAACCGTATAGTGGCTTCTCGCTCCTTGTTTCCAAGAGCTTGTTACCCTAATTATTTACGTTTTATTTGTAAGTTCAGGGCACTCACAACATGATAACCTTAATATGCAAATGTGAATAAGGTTTAGGGCAAGGAGTTAATATATTTTATATAACTGTCGAATATATCATGAAAACAGGAATTTATAGGACCACTTGATATCAAGAATTCACCGTAATATATTCAGCGTTTTACTGAAGGTGAAGTCGTACCGGACTAGCGATTGTTACTATATTGTCAATTGATAATATAATTAAGAAATATAAATAGATGTAATGAAAATACGCAAGCAAATAAAAACGAAAATAGTACAAATCATAGCAAAGCATTGGGAAAGCGCTTTAAATATAACAAACACGAGCGCCGAAAGATGTGTTAGTGACGTGATTATTTATTTTACTCGCAGATGTGTTGCTATTCCCGATGATTAAATTGGAACGCCTCGTAACTTCTATGTATCTGCTTAACACACTTTAACGCAGGCTACAAAATGCAAAGAAATTTTATTATCATTAATGTCGCACTAGGAGGTTCGGAAGATGAGAATAGAATTTCTTAAAGATACTTACACAATGGTAACCGGACAATTCACAAAATACTGTCTATAATATCATATACATTTCTTTATTACACTCAACACATTAAACAGATGTGCAAAATTAAACAAGCCGCATAATGAAAAATAGTTGAAACACAGATTATAATTTATTTGTCAAATCCATTATCATGATGGATAGAATAGCAACAAGTAAAGTAGTATACTTATAACAGCACACCTACATTCAACAAAAGGAAACATATATAACAACAGGGTCGGAATCAAAGAGGACATTAAGTAGAGTGGAGAGACGCTAACACAAACAAAACACGATCCTAGGGCCTGACGTTAAACAGAATCAGGACGAAATTGAAGGAAGTTGTGTTAATATTCGTTATAATAATACTAGTATTATAAAATATCTCTGTAAATACATGTCGTTTTGTATTATAGTTTATTAAAATTTATGAGTGGTTCGAGTAGGTAGGATTTCTTTTCAGCAAAAATATAATTCTTGTTAATTCTAAGCAGGTATCTTGCTCAGACCAGTCCAGGCAGTCTAAATGGATGCCAGGGTTAGACACACATTTCTCGTGTAATTATTAGAAGCGTGCGTTATATGTACTCTGCATTACCAGATGTCATGCATTGTTTGTGGTCAGCGGATAACTAATATTAGGTACTATATACATACATATATATAATACTTATATTTGCATCTATGGGCAAACCATGGGAATGTTTGACTACGTACCTATATTGATTATTCATGTATGTATATGTTATATATGAATTGCTATTGTCAAGTTACATATAAAATATTATCGTCCTCCACCCGTGCATTCAATGCTCTTTATTATGACAAAGTTAGGATACTTTGTATAAGATTTCCATTGTTTTCATACCAGAAACAGGTTTGATTATGTAAGTCAGAACCTTATAGCGTTCTTAATAAATTGATTATAAATATATCACGCATGTTTGGGTGCTTTGAAATTTGATAACGCTGTGAATCTGTTGGCGTTAATAAGACCAGCAGAGGATGTTACTTGTGTAAGTTATGGAAATCATTAAGATTGTATCTAAATAACACTAATGGAAACGAAATAGTGCGTAAAACTCTCATTAAAGGTATTGTAATGCCGAGGACTCTCCATTTTAGGGACGAAACACGTGTCGGCGGTGGTACTCGTATGTATGTAGGTTATCTTTTCCCTGTGCACGCACCAATGAGAGGGGCGGTTTATGTATAGGATACACATCATGATAATGTGTCATAATCGCGGATTATTACAATATAACTTTACGCTTATAACTAATGTGTTATAACTGTAGCAAAAATATTAAAATGTTAATTCAAAATGTGTAACTTACGCCGCACCCCAAGGATTTATCGCGAACGTGGTAAGGTGTGCTTGTTATTACAGTTTGTTTGGTAGATAGGGCCGAAGTCGTTAGTTGGGGACCGGGTAGCTCCTTAAAAGACGGTTTATCTACAATAGACGTTATACAAAAATGTTTGTGCTTCCTCCCTGTTTATTTTTAAGTTAACTTTATACAAGGAACCCTGCAGTGACTTTATTTACCTGCAATGCAATACTTTTTTTATCAGCCATAAGAAAATGTAGACTAACCAGAAAAATCAGATAAAATTATACTAGGATTACTATTATTAGTAGTTTTCTAATCTTTATAGTACTATCAGTAATTAAAATGGAACGCCTTTGGTATTACGCTAACCAAATAAAAAATAGATGCAACAATATTACTAATATCGTATAATCCGGGACAGGGAATTCCATTTTTAAAATCCCTTGTAACCGTTAACTCAAAATGTTGTAGCAATATTATAACTTTTTATGAGCAATAAATGGAAACTTTTTTATACTCTCGTAAATATTAATGGGCAACATTTTTGTTTTCTTTCGGTGTTAGGAAATTACAATCTTTTCAAATCTATTACACCTTATTAAGTTTCATACTTATACGTCTACAGCAATATAACAAATTGTTATAGTTTTTAGTAGGTACTCCTTTAGTTTTAAAATTTCAGAGAACACACTTTAAAAGGCAATTTTATTTGATAGCCTAAATGCTCAGAACTTCATACTATTTTCGTGAAATATGTCTAGTTTTGTTAAATTTACGGAGATTGCCTGTACTCTTTGTGCGATTCAATTATCAAAATGGCTTCTTTCTGTTGAGTGTTGATTTAACGCGTTAGATGGAATTGAATGTAAACATGTTTTACAATAATTTTATTCAAGTACTTTGAATGTAAAAAATCTTTCATAATTTATAGATCTATTTTATGGAGAGGAAAATACTGGCGACCTAATTTATTGAATAGTCATTTTCCATATGCCCAAGGCCCTATAAAGCTGATATATCACTTACTAACAAATTATTGAGATTGCTAGTAGTTTGTTAATACTTATAAGTGGCAATGCATTGTGTCTTAAAGTGCTGTGCCAATAATAGATAAGCTAGCTATTTAGAAAGCGCATTTAGAATGGGACCAACTGTGGTATTGGAAAAGGTAAGGAAACATATCACGTTCATTAATATTACGTCGTATCAACTCTAGTTAAATTTTCCACGTTATTAAAAAGGACGTAGCGTAAACTTGAACCTGCAATAACAGACTACGATTGCATCACTCACAAAAAAAGTAATTCAGTTGAAAAGCCCACGTGAATTAGTTAAAAACGTATTTAAGTTAATTAAAAGAGCCCTCCATTCTTTTCCAGACACTATTGTGTTGTTCCATTAGACTTATTTACTTTGGGACCTGTTAAACCATCTCTACTGTCTATCTGTTGTAGAAAAACAATCTACACAAAACAATTAACTGTACTGAATAGAACCTTTTCAAATAAGTCTCTCCAGGTTCTTTTCGGCCTGTTTTTATCGTACATTACATTATTTATAAATAAATGACCTTAATACATAAGAGTTATGTCTATAAAGACTGCCATATTACAAGATGTGATGTAATGAAATAATAGTTAATTAATTTTAAATTAATTATGTATAGATGTCGCTTGTTATAACAATATAGGGATCCTCTGCCAATTGTTCTAAGTCTTGAAAAGGATTCTTCTGCTCATATTGAAATAAAATACTTGAATTACCTCACGCAAGATTTTTGAACGATTTCTAAATTCATTACAGCAACGTAAACAGTACGTATAGATTTTTTTCTTGACTCTATCATTCTACAGGTAGAGTATATTTGCTTAGGAGTAGTTGATTTATTTACATAAAAAAGTTTCTAACATAAAACCCTGTCCACATCAATAAAACTTTGTACTGTGCTGAAATCTGTACTTGCAAATATTTTCGAGGCAAATACCAATTTATTTTCACGTACGTACGGCAAATTCAAATTTATGCGTTGTTGTACGCGTATTTCATGTGAATATTTCACCCGATATAGTTCCAGTTACTTTTCGTCTATTTGATTAATAAATAAGTAATTTTTTCAGTGAATCCTTTTTAATATTGCGCATATTTAATCGGCGTACATACTTTTTGTCGCTACCTAAGGATATTTTATGTTTGTTTCAATTGAAGCCGGAACTGTCCAACCACCGTTGCTAAGCGAAGGAAATCTAGCTTCCAAATCATTTAACCTGTGGTTTTAGAATAGAAAATGCTATGAAATACTTTTTACTTTTTCGAGTCATATCCGTTAATTCAACTGAAGAGCCACAGAGTCATCTAATGTCATCATAAAGTTCTAACGAGTTAAATTTCGATGAACAGGTTACGAACGAGCCGAGCTCGACATAAAACGATCGTTTGGATTCAAATAAAGATCTGGTGATTCGCAGATCTATCGGGTTTGACGCGGGTGTAAAATAAAATTGAACGCCGTAAAACCGATAATACCTACCTGATATGCAGCCCCTGCGTGCCGAGAGATGTACTCTCTAAGTATGTATTGATATGGGACCAATACTATCATAGCATCATAACAATATTTATTCCTTTAAATTGTTATTTATAAATAATTATTGCAGTTATGTCACGCTAAAAACTGAAAAATCTATTAAAAAAATCTGAAATAAAATTTTTCACTGCCGTTCTGTCTAAAATTAGCGAAACTGACATCCAAGCCGGGGTTACTGATTCCTATTTTGTTGTATGTATCTGATATTTTATTTGCTTTACGTGTTCGCAAATTACAGTAGGAGCGTGTACATAAATTTAAAAAAAAAAAAATTGCTTCTAACACCTTTTATGCCGGAACTCTCTGCTATATAGTAAATGGGAACATATTAACTAATTCAAATACAAAACCCACGCAACTTTAGCTAGGTACCATCAGCGAGATTACTTTCACAAAATACCGATACAAAACAGTCTATCGTCTTCACAAATACATCACAATGGCATTCGTTATGTTCGTAAACGCAGCCGAAGCTCAGGCGAGCCACTGAAGGCATTAAGTTTCCATTATCTAAGGACGCTCGTGCAGTCACCGATGCAATGGGGATTTCCAGGACCAAGGTTTCTCAGTTTTATTTGCCCTCCATCACATAAGAGAGAGCGAAGTGTTTTACATGTCTTTTATGTTTGGGTTATAATAGGTTTTTGTTATGCTTATCGCAGAGACAAGAGCTTATCGTTGTCTCGATGCTTTGTTAAAACATTTTCTCCGCACCAAAAGGCTTTACAGCTTACTATGCACTGCGGGTATGGGATTTACAATATTGTATAGTAAAAGTACCTCTGGTCTTAGTATTAAACATGCATAGTAAGTTAGTCCTTACATTATAATATACAGTTAGTAAGTTAAACGTAATTTAAATGAACCCAATTATTGTAAAAAGTGTACAGTCTATTTATAAGGTTACGATACAAGATATAAAATTGCGCTTTGACACTATTGAATTTTTCTCGTTTGCCGTAATATTTTGACAATAGTGAGGAGGTATGACAGACTATGCCACAGATAGGCTCTTTATGAACGAGGGAGTTATTTCTTACTTTTTGCTTAGTTAACTATATTCGAAGGGTCATTAAATAAATGTTAAAGATTTTTTTGGAATTTTAATGGAAACAACAAAAGGGTGGAAAACAAACATTTTTATACAATCTCGTTACTAAGCGAAAATATCATGTTGCTACACGGGTACACCTCATATCAGTGTATAGCTATGTTAAAGGCTAACAAAGGGTGATAATGTTCGCGCCTCGCGTAACGTGCCATCGCGTGCAATATGTGCAACTTAATACTAACAACCGCTCATTAAAGCGAATTGTTTTTTGGATTTTATTAGTTTTTAGATATAACACGAACTACCATATGTTAACATTTATTGTAATTAATGATGGAGATAATATATTAATATTATACAACGAATGTAATACATTATGATAACGTCTCTAAGTTATCCGATCAGAAGTGTCGTCATAAAAGTATTCTAATCAATGCAACTAATTATTAGCCCATATTAGTTCTGAAAATTATCATCGTTCTATTAATTGTGTTGTTTTGGGCTAGAAATGAAATATTTAATTAACTTGACCGCAGTGCAATCTCGTATAGCAGTGAAGTTTCATTTGAGATCGGTGTGTATCTCGTTATTACAAATTCAAATCGTATCACAAAAATAAAAGGACGGCCGGTTAATCCAACGATAGCGCTATTGCAGGCGAGCGCTGAAAAGTTTGTAACAACTTTAATTACACTTCTCATTAACTCTGCCGTTACATTGGCTGAGACAGGTCTGCTTTTATATTGAAGGGGGCTTAAGGACTATCTCGCCACGTTGGTCAATTGTCCGCTTGTGGACTTTGCGCGCCTTATAGTAACACGAGGAACTCTTAGATACTCTGGTGAAACCACAGTCAATTTGGAAAAAAAGCCTCGTGTAGTTTAATAAAATTAAAAAAATAGGGATTCCACTTCTAAAACCTTTAAGTAGATCGTTAGAAACGATTGCTCCCCAAAACTCAAAACTCTTCGTTTCAGTTTCACTCCGGGAAGATACCAAAAGTAGGAAAAAAGAAATGTTAAAATGAAATAAGTGAAAAAAGCATGGACGCCAATAGAAACTACGTAATTACAAAAAAAAACTTGTACTGATTGACTAAATTTTCACATCCGCAATAAATTATTATATCTCTTGGTCTATCCACTTGATTCGGTCATCGATAACATTTATAATAATAGTGTGAAAACGTAAGGACAAAACAATCACACTTACAAATATCAATTCGAGAGCCAATAACAATTAAACCACACAAGCTCATATCAAAGCCCTCCGTGTGCATTTAAGCGCCTGGCAGGCCCGTTCCGGACCGTTCCGTTGTGCCATTATTGGACACTATCTAATGAACACTAATGGCTCAGTGGCTCCAAATGATTCTCCTTCATCCCGGACACTCGTTACTATAATTATAACTTTATTGAATACGTTTGGAACTGTTAACAATACTTTTACGCTGAATACAGTTCGTTTATATACACTTAGAAAATGCAAATTTTTGACATGGGCAAGTAAGTTACATAAGATTGGTTTCTGTTTTCTTTTACTTTCAAATAATTTTGTTTTATATATTATCAATAAAAGGTAAAAGAGAAACAGTCCCAGCTCTCAAAATGTATATAGAGCGATAGGTGAATTCTTAGTAAAATATAAAATTTCATCTGTTAATTATAGTACTAGGAAAAAAATTGATTATACCTAATATACTGGATTTCAATTTTCATATAAAATTTTCTTTTCAAAGATTCTGAAATAATCTACCATACAATATTTCGATTTTTTTTCTTTTTTTAAATAGATGCAACTGTGCAGATATTTAATTATCAAAAACAATACCCATATTAAATTCCCTTAAAACCAGACCAAATATTCGATTGACTCGTATTTGATTGGAGGGCTTAACAAGGAAATTTCGCAAGCTCTCGCATTTCGCAATCTAAGTGAAAAGGTATCAACTAAAGGGTTTAATCCCTTAAGCCCTTCTAAGCGCATGCAGAACCCTTCTTGTATAGACAATGAATTCAATACGTGCAAATTAGAAGAAGTTCTCAATACTAACAGATATATACATAAATATAATTTTTCATGTCATGTCCTTATGTCATTTTCTATCGTAATACGTTATAAAAAACTGATTAAACATTTTCTTGTCGGTTTTTGAAATATTATGTTGTATACTTTACGGAAAAAATAATTATGGAAATGCCTACTGAAATTGCCCTAATTTTATTTTATCTATAAACTTGTCTTAATATAATATTATTTACTTATTTATTTCTTTATTTATGTAACCTAAAACTAGGGGTTAAAAAGGGCAAAGCTAATGCCTCGCGGCATTGTCCTCCAGTCCAGTATTAGGGTGTGTGTTCGTAATTACTCTCTAACCGAATGGCTGTTTTTGCCATTTTTTTTTGTATTCGTTTGATCACCTGAGTATTTATTAAGCTGATTTAATATTAATGATGATTCCTTGAGTAAAATTCTCATTTTTTTTCTGCTAATTTTTTTTACAAAGATTCAGTCTTTTCTTTGGGACCGACAGCCAATCGGCGGTAACAACCAATGTATTCTAAAATCAGTCAGTAAAAACTAACGTTCCATGTTTGTAGTACTGCGTAGATGCCAATAACAAAGAAGCAAGGAAGTTTTTGCCTATAAATTGCAACCGTTTAATGAAAATACGAATAATTTCTTATCTGCTGCGATACGAGCGTAGGCGTGACAATAGTAATCCTTAAAACAAAAACCTCTCTGGAACTACTCATTCCTCACATTTCATTTGATATCAATCACGGCTTACAGCCTCTCGGTTATATTCGGGTTTGATCGGAAATGTTCGTAGCCATACTTCGTAGCAACCGCACTTCAGTGTACAAACCGTCCTACGGTTGTCGCACGTGTGGCGAGGCTACGGCGTAGCGCGAGTATTAAACGTCTACGATACGTGGATATCGTACACGTACAAAGACGGAAACTCTTTACGTGGAACGTACGCAAGTGATAATTTACGTGAATTGATTGTGAATTTCAATTAAACGGATAACAACAAGTTGTTGACAGTTTCGCTTTGTACTTGTATTATATGGTGAGTATAAGAAGTTTTATTTGTTTTCTTGAAATACTAAAGTACATATTAAGGCGCGCTTATCAATTGAATTTAAGAAAGCAGTTGTGTGTTAATATATACGTATTTAATTTAATGAATTATAATCAATTCTGAAAATTATTTTGTATACAACCAAAATCTGTTAAAAAATTCGTGTTAAGCTTAAAAGCTTCACAAACTAGTGTTAAAACGTCCTACCCCTTAAAGAAAAGTAGAAAATGCGATGTAGAAGAGATTTTTGATATTGCTAATAAATGATTTATGCATCAAAGAAAATAATTTTATTAAAGTTTTCACAAATCTCTTTTTTATTGAAAGTAAATTCGATGTAATATCTTAAATATTAAACATACGTTTTAATTTATTGATGTTCGTTCTACATATATTTTATTGTTGAAAATCTCATTTTATAATAATTTTAATTTGATATTCTAAGCCTTTTGCGTTACGTGAGTATTAATTTGTGACGCCAATAAGAACTGGATCTTAACCAGCCCGGGTAAGGGAGTACATTAATTAATTTAATTACCAATGTGTACGAGAAATAACGCTTATGAAAATTGATAAGTGCTGCCTTTGTAATTAAATGTACTTCAACATTTCACAATTAAATATATCAGAAACGAGAACAGTTACTAAGAGGTATTTTAATATGATTTACCATGAAGACAACGATCTTAAATTATCGTTATCAGTTACATATGTATATACATATATATGTAGGTTCCATTAGAACCACCAAAAGGAAGAACACTTATTTCAGTATTAGTCGATGCATGTAATGGTCATCGTTTACTTTAGACAACAGTAATAGTACCTTTATCGCCAAAACTAAATACTATGACCTCCTAATAACTTGTTTTACTTTTAATTTTATGCCGTATTAAATTTTAGTATTATAGTCGTATAAGTAGGATACAAAGCACTTTTAAAATTTATATTAATTGATAGTAATTGGCCATTAGCATGTTTTGTTATAATAATTATATTCCTATGTAAATCGTTGTATGTACTTTTTGAATGATCGCCGAAATTATATTAGCTTCGAGGCTTGTCAGAGGTTGAAATAAAGGAATAAAACTTGCTTTTCAATTTAATGTAAGATTTTTGTAGTGAACAGATAGTTTTGTATATTACTAGTGGTTTTACACCAGCTTCACTAATGGTAAGCTTAAGCAAGAACCGGTAGGATTTGTTAGGTTATTTTTTTGAACAGATGTTATGTTTATCTTTTCGAGCATCATAATCAAATAGCAGCTCAGTGCTCTATGCCATAGAATATAACTGTCTATATGAGAAATGTAATTGTAATAAAAAAATGTAAGTAACGTTTCTGCCACAATTATTTTTTATCTGTTGTGATTGTACGTGTAAGAGGTTAATATAAATACACGGAAATTACATGCACGGAATAATCTACTAAAGTAATGCTGTGATCAAAACACATATTTGACCCGATAGAGGCTTATGAAAGCTATTTCAAAAATTTCAATAAAGTGCAAGTATAGGATCGAGTGATATTCCACCAAACAAAGGACCCGGGCTGCCCTTTCTGACCCTTGACATTTGGTCGGTAAGCCGAATAATTTATCAGGAATCTTAGTACGAGTAGATTCGATTTTAAATTCCCACTTTTCACAAGTATTTTCAGTAACATTTCTTGCCGCTTAGTTTAAAAACGATATGCATTAAATATATACATAACATAATATACACGAGTATGTATCTATGTTAAACGTTCTGTTGTTGAAAATTTGTATTTAAGTCTTTTAAACCCTAACAAAGGTCACATTGTACTTGGGATAGCTTTTTAATCAGATACTCGTGGATGAACGGAAACGCGTTGCTAAAAGTAGGTATATATTCTATGGGCGTTATTTATATTTTTGGGAAAAAATATGTCTCAAACCGGTATTGAACGTTTTAGACTTTGCATTGCTCATTTTTAATCAAAGATAACAAAAAAAGCTATAAGATATCGTCATCTGCTAAGCTTTTAGTATTAGTGCTGACCTCATAGAATAGATTTATCCGTCTTCTAGGTCAAGTATCCTGACAAATCTGGAGGGAAATGTTCTAAAGCTTACAATTATAGAGTTGACTATCACTACAACGCAATATGATGTTTCACAGCTTGGTCCAATAGTGATTGTCAGCTATATGTAGCGACTACATATTACGCAGCTTGTAGCATTTCTTGAATTGTAAAAAATATTTTGAATTAGTTAAATGGATTCTGTTACATACTTTAGTTTACTCCCTACAAACATAAATAATAGCACTTTCTTATTATTAACATAAATAACCCTTTTATTTATAGACATACATGATTTACAAGAACTATGTCTGTCAACGTATGTAAGAAATTATTCTGGCGTAGACTGCTCCGGAAGCGAAAATCGTGATTTTATTCGAAGAATGAATTATATCAACGTATATTTGATAAGGTGATAGAACATTCCAGACCCTTTCTGTAATGCACGACTGTTAACTTACAAAGCTGCATCCTCTTCTGTTACTCCATTATGACCATTATCATGCAACCTTTTTATACATAGCTTGCCTCTAAAACACGAGGTTTTTTTATAGATTTAGAAGGTACATTGATCATGCTAGGCCAGAGCAGATTTCTTCTTTCAAAGACATAATATGGGTGTCTTCTAACGTAGCGTTAAAGGGTTCCTAGAAGACTGGATGTAAATAACTATTTTTATGATGGATCTAATTAAGCGTTTTTTATTGTTTCTAAAAAGCAAAGTATAAGTACAAAATAACTAAAAATTGTCAAGACAGCCCATAAAGATCAACTATGACCGACCTCAAGTGAAATTTACCTTCATTTAACTATGCTTTGTATACCCCAAAAAGCGAATTTACTCAACGCTACCGTTTATTTGTTAAAGGATATCGTTTTTGTAACCAATTAAGGCTTCTCTTTATTGTGAGTAACCAATTTTAATAACAGATTTGATTTCCAATTACAGGCCCTTGTGCATAATGGGAATAATTTATTTGATTGGAAATTTTATAGTACATACGCCACGCCACGCTAGGCCACGCCAGGTCCCTAACGGGGTAGGCAGAAAGCACCGAGTGCCAAATATCCCTGTTCTTACAAACCTGTCGTGCTTC
>DWQT01003755.1:0-12064 GCA_018244895.1 Myscelus amystis hages | reverse complement strand
TATTGTGTCGCAATAAATTTACCAATTACAGACACTCGTGTTCACACAGAGACATTCGATGTGTACACTGAGTGTACTGTGTATAGTGTCGTAGTCTGAACCGGCCTTAAGATGTTACGTATTTTATATCTTCGTTAGTAGTGTACCTCGGACTGTGAGCTCCGGTTAACCTTAATTAATAGTAATGGCAGTATTTTCTCGCGCGGTGACGTGAGACTAGCGCCGATCGTATAGTATTGTCACGCGCGGTTAAAGAATACATTTAATTCATTTATTTTCATTTTTCGGGAAATATTACAATGTTCAGTGTACACTGCAGGCTTTGTTTCCGGTATAAATGATGACAGAACACAATGTGGAGGTTTTTGAATATTCAAACTTAACGAAAGGCTGAATTTGATTGAGATTACCTAACAAGAAAAAAAATTGTTAACGAGTTATAATGAAGCATTTCTTAGAATACGTATTGGAAATTTAAGTTTCATACTTTTTCTGGAACAATTAATTTTATTATTTCATTGTTATCATGTTTTATGTTTATCATTTCATGAAAGTCGAGAATAAATAAAAAAAAATTGATTCACGTAGGTACATAAATATGTACATATGTGCATTATGTTAATAATGTAAATTAAAAATGAACATATCATATTTTTGATAAAAAGAAATCGTACTTAATTAAGCGTTCATTGACCTGATGCTTTGTGATGTACCAATTTAAGTAATACCTACGAGTACATGGCTGTATGACTAATTTGCGTTATTCTTACTATTCAGAATTTTTCAATAACCTACTGCTCTTATATAATTTTGATAAAATAAAAATGAAAATTTTGAATGTGTTATGAAGTAATGTATACATATCTGTCGTTACTTAATTCTAATTAAAGAATATACTGTTTAATATCATTATTATACCATCACACCAGGTCCCTATGGGGGTAGACAGAAAGCACCGAGTGCCAAATATGTTGGTCCTTACAACACTGACGTGCTTCATCCAAATTCGTGATGAATGTCTCTTCATGCATCCTCGTAGGTTTCGGAGACTGATTCTGATATTTAAAAATTGCTAAATAAAAACCAAACTTTTTACTACACAAATTATAACGAATAAAGAAAAATCTCATTGCATTGAAACCTAATGAAATTTAATCAGACCTTGCGAAGTCACAAAAAAAATTATCTTAAGAAAACCAAATAAAAAGCAAATTTTACATGTATTTCCTTTTATTTTGTACTTATGGAGATGCGGAATAAATGTATTAATGTGTATTAATGTTCTTTATTAAAAGGCATAATAATATTATATTATTTTTTGGGAAAGGAAAATTTCATATAAAGCCAGTTTGCTGAAGAATCAATGTGCAGTGTGTGAATAGTGATCAGTCAAGAATTCAGCATGTTGGGCCCGGTCTTACTCATTCCTCTTTTGTTCGTCGGTACTGGCTTATCCGGTAAGGAGATACTTTAAAGACAACTTACTAAAGACTCACAACCACCACAATAACCAATATAAACCCATTATTAATAATCAAATTGTATTCTAAATAAAGTTCAAACTGTTTGTCCTATAATATATCAGCATTGAAATTAAAATTGACGTCTGCATTTTAAGAAATCTCACCTTTGATTTTTTTCTATGGTCTGTCAATTATACCAATACGTTGACAATTTAAATTTTAAATGTTTAGTAATTCTGTCTCCATTTAGATAAAACTTGAAAAAATTCAGTTATTGATATCCATAACAGGTAATATTGTTCTAGAAACATACTTACCATTTTAAGTTTATATTTAATCACAAAATATGTCAGGAATTATATCAATTGATAGAAGAATTTGATTGAGCTTACGAAATTTGATTGAGCTTACGAAATTTGATTGAGCTTACGAAATTTGATTGAGCTTACGAAATTTCCTTACTAACAATTTTATATCTTCTTCATTTTGAGTGCGTTTGTAGTGAATATTGGTGACACAATCACTTAACTGGAGTCCTGATATTGCGTATTGGTTTTAAGTATCTGTAACTTACTTGGTAAATAATAATAATAACTATATTTATGTTTTACTTACAGCCGCGGTAGGACCATGCAAAATGAAAGGAGACATCGAATGTTACACAGCATTCATGAACCGACTATTTAATATGTTGGCCGATGGCATACCATCCTTGGAAATAGAGAGTATAGATCCATTGTTCCTGGAAGTCATCGAAATTGACTACTCTACGTTACACTTACAATTGACCGACTCTACTGTAAGGGGATACAAGGGCTGCACCGCACACAATGTCAAGTACGTATATGAAGCCTTTGAATAAGTGGTCACTGCGTGCAAATGTTATCTTTAAAAACCATGGTTAAACCATGTCGGATACCTTAAAGGCGGTTAAAACTCATCCTACAGACGAATTGTTTACAGGATCGAATCCAATTGCATGTACAGTTAAGGCTCTAGTAAAACGTTAAGCGTTGCCTATCGCTTAATGTTCGGTCCAGTAACAATGGTTGTAATTAGAGAATTGCGCTTATCTGCGAAACAAAGAATCGCAGAAAAACTCTTAAAATGACTACAAGCGAACACATTTTGTCAATTTGTCGAAGTAATCTTAACGCTTTGTAATCGCTAGGTGAAAATTGTTGGCTTACTTACGTGTAACATTAATAATTTTGCTAACTACTTTTGATCTGTGAGGCTGTGACTATAAAGCAACGTTAAATTTTATTGAAAAAAGATTGCTAATTGTAATTCGAATACAGAGTTAATTGCTTTAATTGTGTTCCGTATGTTCCAGTCTTGACATTGAGGGATTGAAACTAAGTTACGGAATGGACTGCGGACCAATTTCAATGACTGGAATGTATGAAGTTCGCGGAACTTTGTTAGATAGGCCTGTGGAAGGAAAAGGATCGTACGATGTGGAAACAGGTAGAGTATTGTTATTTTGTTTTTAATTTGATTTTTATGATTTTAATTTCAGCTGTCAGGGAATTCGGAAAAGGTACTTGTAATTAATTCACAAATCCCTAGTTCATTTTACAATTTTATTTGAGAAACCACAAGAAATAAGTAATTAAGTACATTAAAATTCATTTCAATTTTATTTTCATAAAACAATAACACTTCGTACCTGTACTTCAAGATCAGTACAATTAAGATTAGTTTAACAATATGCTTTTGAACGGGTTGTCAGAATTTTGAATATTCAGCGGAAATATAAATTCATGGATATTATTCAAAATTGCCATGTCCAATATACCTTAATAAACATTTTAGTATATTTCTGCACGTAAGGTCCATAAAAATATATGAAATCGATTAACGTTGGTATTCTCGTGGTTTAGGCAGATATCATGTTTCTGTGGAAGCAGCATTGAATATTGTTAATGGAGATGACGGAAAATCATACATGATAATAAAGGATTTAGAGATAAAACCGGAACATCTTGAACCTGTCAAGTATGATTTGAGGAATCTCTTTAATGGCCAAAAGGAATTAGGTGAGTATTTAATCTTCTGCACATTAATTATAGTCGTTAATGGTGAATATTAATGAAGTTTATATGATGAACCATATCAGTTGTCACCTGCAACCAATGTTTGTTTCTAGCTTAAATCGAATTTGTATTAAATTCCCACTACACTGTGTCCTTTTTTAATGTTACTGTTTTGTGTGGAAAAATTTAACTTCTCACTCATTTTTTTAACTTCTCACAAATTCAAATTCAAATTGTTTTATTCATTATAAGGTACATACATACACTTAATGAAAGTCATGTTTCAGTTATCATACTTATACACACTATACACACAAACAATATTTAGCAATATGTTTATTATGGCCTACAAGTTTTGGTGCCCGTTTCAGCGGAAGATTTTTTACAATTCGTCAACGAGCATTGGAAGGAAGTCACCGACTACGTAGAGGGACCAATTTGGAATGGGAATTTGAAGAAAGTTGCCATGAATTACAACAAATTCTTGATAACTCAGCCCTTGGAGGAAATTTTGAGTAACTAAAGAATTTGCATTACATTTGCGAATATAAAATATGTAACCGCTTGGTTTGTGAATTTATTATTATTTTGCATTAAACCTGTCATCATCCAATTCTATAAATATACATTGTGTTTAATATTTTAAATATCTCTTTTACTCAAACTTAAAATAACAATACTAAATCACTGCGAACAATAATAAAGGATAAATAATTAAATATAGTCTTGAAGAACATCTGTTATGATGGTTAGCTGATTGAATGATTGAAATTGGTCTTAACTATTGATTTAATAATATTAACCTGTATAAGTTTAAAACTTCCATATACATATATTATGGTACCATAGCTACATACTACATTACAATTTCTTTTATACTACCCTAATACTATAATAGAATAGAACTTACACTTATACAAATATCGACAAACTATAGTTATAAAATAACGCATTTGCCAAAGATACTTTCTTATTCAAAAAATATTAAGTTCAATCCTAATTGCAATACCAATTTATTTATATTATGTATTGAGTATAAATAACAAAATAAATTATATGTCATCCCGATCTCAGGAAAATAAAAAAAACATCGGATTTTTCCACAAAAAAGGAAAATCTACATAGATAGAAAATCTATATATCTACGAATTTAAAGTCTACATTTGATGTACTATAATATAGTACATCAATATAATATACTACATTTATAGTACATCAATATAGTAACTATATGAAACAACTTACGCTTAGGTCACGCGCTAGACTAAACAATGAATGAATCCATAATAATATATATATTTTTTATAATATGGAAGTAGAAGACGAGCATGCAGTCCACCTGATGGTAAGTGGCTACTGCTGCCCATGGACATTTGTAATCGACCCCAGATAAAATTAGATTCCTATCTTAGGCCGACCACAGATGCGCCGCTACCCCTGAGGACTAAGTTGGAATGCCTCGAAAAGAATGTCTTCCTTACCACACCCTTAAAATCAGAACACAGCAGCGCTCAACACTGCTGTCATAAAGCAGAAATAGGTGTGACGGTGGTGCCACCGGAGTCGAACCACAGAGGGTTCTACCACTTTTAAGTGTATTCGGAAGTATGCACGGTTAGCTATCATGTCTTGAATGTGAAGAAGCTAGAAGCCAGGTAGTAGTCAATACACGATAAATATTTACGAAACCCAAAAAACATTTAAACTTTTATTGGGATCCGCAACAGATTAAGCAGAAGTTCAAAATGAATCTGCTCATCAGAAATACTAACACATTTCTTTTCTTAATCCATAAAGTACTCATTATACGCCCCGTGTCTTGTATCGGCGTAATATCCACTTATTTCTTGAACGATTCTTCTTATTGATTAAATTTCTGCCGTATTATAGGGGATTATGACATATTTCACGTTACAAGAGAATATTTGCATTCGTTTCCTAAGATTTAAAGCGCGCCGCTTATTTGGTACCGTTGTACTTCGTTTTCATCTTAAATCCACTCTCAAAGTATTCACGAGCACACCTTAATATGGCATTAATGAAGCTACTTATCATTCATTATTCGGTTATTATGCCTTAAGAGCCTGTTATCTTGTGATAAATCAGACTTATATACTTTCTTCGTGTTTACGTTCGAACCCCAGGAAGTACTTGATGTGGCTATGAGTATTGAGCTTTATTAGAATTGCTATAATATTAAAGAAATTTTATTTTGTGATGTTACAGGTGTTGGTTCAAACGTACTTCAACTACTATCTTTTTAAATGTTAGATGAGCTTTATGCTTTATTTATTTATTTCCAAAAAACAGATGATCACATCTAAAAGTACTTAATACCTTAGATAGTATTAGACTCTACTTTGGACTGGCGAAAAAGAATATATTAAAATGCATATCACCGATTATTTTGATTCACCAACTTTATTAGTTGTTAAAATACGTTTTTAACACCAACATAGTTCTCGCAAGAAATTGAGAAATCAATAAAAATATTCATTCGACTAACGAATTAAAAAAAACCCAGCATTATGACATCATCACATACTGAGTAGTGGTACGGCTCTATACCGCCCTATCAGCTCAGCGTATCGTGTAGTGGTTTCAATATGTTGAATTACAACACAGGATTGTAACGATTAGCGGCATGACATAGTATTTGCGAGGTTTCAGCATCCGTCACGCGATCGGATCGGATTGATCTAAGTAGATCATCGCTCACGAATGTCCCTCTGCACGCAAATCCTATTCCTGCCTCGTAATGGACTGAGTTCGCTAATTCAATTCGTATTCATTTGTAATTTAATTAAGTATCAGCTATATACAGTAAAGACCCGAGAAAATCATTCAACAAATATTGCATAAATTTAATTTATATTTTCTATTAATGTAACATTTCTATAAACAATGTAAAATTCACGGTTTCTTCAGTATCAGTAAGTAGCTTAGCTGAATAACAACCCAATTAAGTTATTTTGAATAAGTCCAGATGAGACTTTTAACAAACTCGTTAACTCCGACTTAAGTACACGCTTCTCCCAGTTTAGGAAGATACGAGTTCAATGATAAAAAAAGCTAGAAGTGGCTTCACATTTGCTAATTACAAAATTGATTGTTAAAATGTCTGTACAAATAGATATTTACGATAATTAAATAACTAAAATATTGATGTACATATTATGAAGAGTGACGTATATCGTTTCACCTTAAAATTATTATAAAACTCTGTTAAAACGAGAACACATTAAAAATAGTGGGAAAAACCTTTTATATTGTTATTTATCTTAGTTTAGAAAACATGCCGTTTTGAAGTGGTTGGTGTTATCACCCGGTAACCACTTCCCCCATCATTTCCGTTTATTTTTTCATTAACAGTTTGTTTTTAACCAGTTGTAAATACATATTTGTATATAAGATTATGTAATATGTAACCTAACATATGATGATGAATGTCTATAAAAATTCTTCTGAAACAGACACTTGGAGAGCATTGCGTGGACAGATGTGCGTAATAATTACAAAAGATTTACTCCGATCTGTTTCGAACTAAAACGACTAACCCTATACGACTAATATTTACAACTTACGAGGGTGTCAGTTAAGTTGTCTGTTTGTTCTGTTTCTGGAATAGACATTTCATTATAATCTTGTGATCAAGGATCATTAAGTACTTTGCGGAACACAACCCGCAAAGACGTAAGATTGCTTCGACGGTACAGAAGTGTCTATTATTGCACAATAACTGAGCAGTGGCTTTTCATAGTGGAAAAAAAATTGGTTTTTTTTTTATGAAAATGTTTTTTTTATCATATTGCCTCGCAACCGAGCGCACACCTCATACAAACATTCAATGAAATTAAATATACGCCCAAACACTATAATAATTTTTATCGATTGTTTATGTAACACAAATCTGAGTATAATCGCTACCTTAAAAATATTGTTACAACTATCTTGAAAATAATATACAGGTATAACATCTGTATGATTACTTTTCAAATAAATATTTTTCAAATACGCTCTCTCGACGCTCTCTCGAAAACCCTCCGTCTGAATCGGCCTTAAGTCCGTACATCCAGTCTGATTTGTCTTCTGACATTAACTTTGTGCAAGTAAACACCGCTTGAAGAGGGCTTTAGTCTTCATATTTAGGTTTAAAAGGCACAGTGGCCGACGTTTTTAATGCTCTCCTAGTTTCTGTTGTTAATACATTTTAATATCCAGTCGGTCAGGCTTTGCATGTGTCAAATTACTATATCTAAGTCCGCATATGCTGAATAGCTTTTTTTAAATGAGATAATTATGAAAGAAAGGAGACGGGCATTTCCGAAAAACGATTCATGTTTTGATCATCTCATTGCATGGTAACAATTAAGGTCTTCAAATTTCCTGCAGTGTTTCTTAGTAATAAAATGTTGCATTTTGAATCTTTAACAGAATAACATTATTAATAACTTTCGTTCTCTTTTTAATAGAACCCATTAAAATGAAGATGTTGAAATTATTACGAATTAGTTACGAGTAGATCCGTGTAAAACGAAATCTACTCGTATCAATTAGCGTAACACAGTACCGGCGTAGGATTAAAACAACATACATTATCCCGCTCCAGTCAGTTCGATTTCGTTCACACATCACGCGAGCGAAGTACTTAGTCTTGCCAACTCGTAACTCCTGTTAGTCTAAAGTTTTAATTCTTACTACTTATACGTAGAGCTCCTTGACATCGGCCACCCTTTGTTAAAGACTGAAATCTTTTTGAGAGCGCTCAGATCGGCTAAGCCTCCCTTGCCTCTACCGTGCGTCTCTACCTAATTGCTATTTTATGTTATGCGCTAATGAACATTGTAGAGCTTAGTTGCAATTTACAGAGCTCTCTCGTTGTTCGAAGATTAGAGATTGTATTCTTGGCGAACGTAAACTATTGTGTTTGCTAGTTCGTCTATTTGTAGGAATAAAGCGTATTATTGATGAATGGGCGGGAAAATGGGAATTTCTTGAAATGATCGTTCAGGTTATGTTGTTTGAGAAAATAAGCTACTCGTTATGTAATGAACAAAATGGAGATTTGTTGTTTTTAAAAAGTACGTTTTTAAATAATAATAATTTTTTATTCAAGTAAAATTATGATGTTCGAAAATCAGACATATTATACCTATACAATTTCCTCTTCTCCTGTATTATAACACGTACATACATAATAATAAAACTTTAGCAGACCAACACAATTTCATAAAGCAATATTATTTATCACTGAAAATCTAATATTAATAAAGTCCGTATAGAGCCGTAGGATTTAATTGGCGAGAGGACGCGTCCAGAGCGGTCCGCGACTAAACCTTTAATCCACGGCATATTGGCGCATAGGTGCTAACCTGAAACTACCGCCAAATCCCCCAAACAACTCCCCAACGAAAACTATTGAAAGTTACTTACGAGATTATGAAAGCGTAGAATTTCAGGTATTTTAAAGGTTAGCCAACTTCGTGCCACGCTCCGGTATTATGGGATTGTATGTATTCATAGCGTTCCTCTATCTAAATGTATTTTGCGAAATGTATTAAATGTATGTGTCTACCCTATAATGTATAAACCAATGTGAATTTGAATTCGAACTCTACCTCCGAATTGTATTATATACTAGTATCCTTAGCGGGAGTACTAAGAGCAATTGTGTTTGTAGAGCAATGTAGGAGTAATTCAATTTTGTTTGCATAATGTATTGAAAAATATACAAATATATGCAAATTGTTATTTTTTACCTTTACGATATTGGGAAAAGAGTTAGAACGAGTAAAAGGTAAAGTAAAATTATCAGGGACTCGAATGACAAAAAGTTGAATAGATTTATAAAACTTGTTTAAAGAAAATTTGGCGTCGCTGTGCGTTTAGATTTTTACTATTATACAGCGGCTAAATATGACTATATTACGTTTCTTTGCATAGAAGGCAAAAATACAAAATATATTGTTTATATAATTGTACGGACAAAAAAAATAATTAATATAAAAAGCAAGACTTTATGCAACATTATTGAAGTATCAGAGGCACTTTGACGTTAAGCAAAAAAGTGCATCGAGGCAAAAACTATTTAATATCGCGCTGAAGGCAAAGAGGATGGACGTTAAAAGCGTGGCCGGTACAAAGAGACGGCCGCTACGCAGTGCTACGAGCGGCACGGGCGCCTCGCTTCACGGACGTCCCGACTTACAAATTCATAAATGTATGACAAATCATTAAAAACATAATTTATTTATCTTATTTATTTATTTATTGTTAATTAGAACGATTACACAAACCATTTACACCAATAAACACAAAATTTATCATGAAGTATAAATAATGGCAATCATAACATTTTGTATTATATAAATTAGTCAGTGTAAAAAATCAATTTCAATAATAGTGTCAATCATAGTAATAATAATAATAAGAATAAAAATAATAACGATAACAATAATACAACTATAAAAATGAAAATAGACAGTTCAGTCAAAGTTTAGGGAGATATATATGTAGAAGTATGAACATCGAAATTTCAAATTATAATAATGATTTAATATAGAAAAATCTTTAACAATTTCAAAGCTTTAAATGAGCAGAATGAATTGTTTAGTTTTCTTCGGTTTTCTTGAATTTTCAAGACGTTTAAGTGAATTTGTAAGCAATTGACATGCATAAGCTGTCCACTAAGAATAAAAAGTTTATGTTAAATTGTAATTGTGTTAACCATGTTGTCTTATACTAATGACACTTTTGTAACATAAATTTTAAAACCCCTCTACTGTACTTTAATATTGAAATACCTTTAAAGTCGTTTTTATGAATCAACCGCAAAACGCTAAAATAAGAGATGCAACATTTTTTCATTTGCCTAACCTTTTGACAAAAAAAATAATCAAATAAAATCCTGAAATTTTGCATAGAGACTTGGTAACACGACAAAACTTGAAACAAGGATTAATTATTATTTTAACATTTCACTCGGTTTTTTGCGCGCTCGCGAGCAAGTCAAAAGCATTGCTTCTCCGCTTGAAAAGATGCTAAATAATTAAGGCGTTCTTAACGACAGCGTTTTGACGTCAGGCTGATTTATAATAGACTGAATAAAGAACTTTGCGTGATTCGTGCAATTTTCATAGCGAGTGTATATTAACATTTATTTCGCTAACAAAATAAATTGTGTATTTTACGTTTGGTAAATTGTAACTACTATTTGCAGGGACATAATCGTTTGCATATAAGCGGTGACTGTAAATTAAAAATAGGATTATTAATTGCCGATTTATACATACATGTATTGCACATCTATTGTTATCTAATATAAGCAGCACTCGGTTTGATCCTTCAGGATTAAATGCTGTGTAGAAAACATTACAATTAATTAAGTTTTTGTCGGTTGAACACTAACTATTAGAAATTAATTATTAATCTAAACACACGACAGTTGTTCCAGAGTCGTGCTTGTTTTAACTAACCTCGTTACAAATCGAGCCGGGCTCATCTTTAGTCTTGGCGTCGAATGGCGGCGGCCTTGCGTGCATCACCAATGTATGCAAAGCTACAGTTGGTCGGATGCGACACACTGGCCCGCGTGGTGCGTACGCTTACGCATAATTGATCCGTCGAGTTATTCCAGTCAGGGATACCCGGAATACCGTGTGAACCGAAGTGGCGCCGCCTCCTATGATAGTACACGCGAGAACCCAGTAGTACACGACCACTTGAGATTGGCCCGCGATAAATCTTATCGACGCATTGAATCTTCATATCTATTGTTGATAAATACTAATTCATATTAACTTAACGCTGATAAACATGTATTGTAGGTCGCATTTATTAAGGTTTTATTAGAAATTGGTTTTGCCTGTGCCAATTAGGATTACAGTGTACTATTTTAAGCCTGATATTTAGTTACATAGATTTATAGTGAACGATTAACAATAATAATATACACAGAACTTTATAATTTACTTATGAAAATTTCACGGCTATTGTCGGTTTCGAAATTTAGGTAAGACAAATTGTAGATAATATAAGCTAATCAAAGAATAATTTCAGTTCCCGTTTCTTATGTTATTTGTTACTACAAAGGTATCTCTTGTTACAGGGAAGACGCTGCCAGTGCACTGCGTTGTTGAAGCGGTGTCTTCGCTGGAGGAAGGCGCGTGGCGACGGCGGACCGTGGTGGAGACGGACAGCTACGTCATCATTCCGTCCGCCACCGCCTTCCACGAGCTGGTGCCCGCCGCCATGATGAGGCTGGGCTATCCGCACGAACTGGCCGCGTCGGCGAAAGGTGAACAGTCCAACACATTAAACTGGACACCTTGTTCTTAGGCAGACAAAAAAATTGACATACAATGATGAGTGGTGACTGGAGAAGAAGAAAAAACTACAAATATCATTTGCACTTTTATGTACCTACACTAATATTTACTGTACATTTTGATTTATAATTTTCTGACAGTGTTTTTAGAAAGCTTGTTAGTGCGTCTAAAATACGAATGTTTAATGGTACGTTCAGACTACGACACAAATTCTGACATTAATGTCTGTGCTATT
>DWQT01003754.1:0-12065 GCA_018244895.1 Myscelus amystis hages | reverse complement strand
AAACCTTCAAATGCATACATTTTTTGATCAATAGGATAGTCTTTCTGTGGCGCCACGGCCGTAAATTTTGTTATAGATATACGAATTTTACTGAGTATACAAAACAAAACATTATACGTTTAATGATGTTAAAAACTCAATTTTGTAGTATGTGGTTATTAATACACTATTCGTCCAAAGCAGCGAAGTAATTTATTTTTCAAAAATATGCCACGTTATGAAAAGCGGTGTCAAAAAACGGATGCGGGTCCACAGTACTCTAATGTGTGTCAAAAAGAAACAAAACCCATGTGGTTTAATTTCCTAAGAAAAACGTTGAAAATCTTTCGCATTGTAATGGGTTTCCTTTAGGATTTTTTCTCTAGAACCATTACGTGTATCCAATTATATAAGACATGTACAATGTAACGTAGTCCTTAATTAATTAGTAATAAGGGTGATTTTACATTTCGCAGAGTTGGATAAATTAAAGATAATATCCTATAACATTCTGTTTTTGAAAGACTCGAAAACAGTGAAGAAAAACATCGTGAAAATATTTAAACCTTAGCTATTCATAATGTTCTCTAAGGAGACACAAGTCTATCAACTTGCAGTTGTCCAATGTGACAGATTGGGGCTTAAACCCTTTTCAGTCCGAAAGCAAATCTGAGGTGAACATTGAAATACTGAAAGGATTATTAATGAAATATTATAGGTACTTATACACGAACTTATAAATTGTGTACACATTGAATGATCTCATGTAAACGAATTATCTTGTATAAAAATAACAAGTTCATAAAGAACTTAAGTAAGAGAAATCTTTTGAATAATAATTAAAATTCGGACAATTGCATACACGGCTATCTGATTCCATGTTAGTCAATCACAGAAGCCTTGGTACTTCTAAACATGTATATTAGTATTATATACATTTATACATACATACATATTATGTACATCTGTCAACCGCAACGTTTTAGACAAAAACACAAATTGTTTTAATGATAATCGTTTTTGCCTGTAGCGGCACGTGGCACGGTCAAAGGGCATTGTTATATAAAAGACAAATTGTTTTAAGGAATGGGATGTAGAGTGAAATAATTAAAGGTTTTGTTTGAATTTAACCTTTCCTTAACAAGATCAGTGTCTTGTTAGCGGTAACCCTACTTGTTTTAGTCGACAGTGGTTCCTTTGAGAGCTTCCGACGAATCCGCCCTCAAAAATAATTGCATACCGAAATACGGAATACAAGGATTCGAGGAAAAGTTTACCTACACAAGGAATTTACCTACACAAGGAAATATATTGGCTGACCTCTTGGCCTAGTGATTAGAAACAGTGAATTGTAACTGGCGATCGTGGGTTCGAGACTCACCTACATAAAGCAACCATTTGTGGATAATTTGTTTGATACGTACTTGGCACAAATATATAGATATAAGTATTTCTTATTTTAATTTAAGATGATTTTACTGAATGTACGTGAGACGGTAGAGAAATAGGGGATATATGAGAAATAAGAGAAATAAGCGTGACTACATGTATCAAAGTTCATTGCCAAGCTTTCAACTCTTTCAACGTTAAGCACGATATTTCAAAAATACTGAATTACAAAGATACATGTGTGGTAAAATCACAGCTTTCTATGCTATTTTTTAAGAGACTATTTACACAACCTTTTTCTAACGTACAATGTATGTCTTACCGGTCTATATTGTGCATGGCAAGAACAATATGTGGCGTGGATATCTTTCCTTTCATAGCTGTGATTTCTGACGGAAACGTTCAGCGACCGACGCTTTCCAATTGTTATTGTAACAAAAGGAAAACAGAGGCCGACTAACTGACCGTGGGGTCACAATGAACACAAGTTAGAACAACAAGTAATGTTTACGTATACATTCTAGGAAAATTAATAAAAAATACAGAAAGATTTTTTTATGTAAATATTGTATTTTGAATTGACTTGAGAAAACTATATCGTTACTTTCAGAATCGAGGACCATCCAATAGTAAACGAAAACTCTACGAAACAGAGTATGGGTGAGTGATTATAAACACTCAACTAATCCTATTACAAAGGGCTCTTTATTACCGACACCTATTTAGTCGCAGGTGTGACGGAGATATCTGACTATACTATCTGTTCCACGTACTTTGCCGTCCATACACAACTATCTCGTCAAGATACTGACCATCAATTATTATTCAGGTTAGGATAAAATGTCTGAGTGCGGATTGAATTAAAGTCACCGTATCGGTTACCAACTTTATTGTAAGTATTTTCGAAAAAAAGTCTGCTGCTTCCACACCTTCCTTCCACCTTCCAAACTACAATCAATAGCCAAATCTGGGTATAGAGTTTAGTTTTTTGACTCTTTCATGGTTTTGCTGGTAGAAATTGGTTTCCTCTGAATTTTAAGCCATTGTCTACCGCTGGGCGAGTACAAATTGGCAGATTTCAGAGAATGTTATATGTGTATGTACTTTACATCATTTTAAGGTTCGTTTCCTCGTGACGGTTTTCTTTACCATTGTAGCGAGTAACAACTGCACGCAACTATATAAAGTCAGATATTATTACCAGGATTCGAACCTAGACCCTGATAATAGATTCGTTCTATCTATCTCATCTCTCATCTCATCTATTCGCATCTATTGACAGCGTAGCGCGTAATGAATAATTGAATATTTAACACGTCAATTAATTCATTGATCTCGTATCCAATTGATAATTTCCAATTTAATCATTACTAAAGCGTGGATTAATCCGGGTAGAATCTCTTTTGCCGGATGTATAATAAAGGGTGGCTTATCCGGTCTTATTACAAACAATAGAGAGAAGCTATAATTGGAGGGAGGTGTTTTCCTTTTCTTCGAATCAAGATGTTATTAGTACATGAGTATAAAAAGAGAATCTTTTGACCTTCGAAGGAAAGATAAAAGCTTTAAAAGCTTCGTGAAATGTTGCTGTATTGCTGAGTGTGATTGTTGTTGAAACTCAACAAAGAATTCTAAAATATATTACTTTTAAATGGAGGGTTTATTTTTGTGTTCCATATAAAAGATTCGTTTTAAAATCGTACGTAAGGTATGCAATGGCTTCGTTCTCCTACTCGTATTTCTAATAGTACCTACATTATACAGTGCTAGCAGGTCATTTGGACACCCTGCTGATAGTAGTGGAGTTTAGTGGCAATAAGAATACGCTAGTTTAATGGATAAGTTAACTGATATGAGTTTTACGTCGCTTTATTATTTGCCGTTACAGTCCGGGCTACCCGTTGTAAATGCGTTCTTATTCAAGACTTAGCGTTGAACATTGCACGCCGCAGCCAGCTACATTCGCACAAGTGCTGTCTAGGCTTGTGTTGTTCGTGGTGAAAAATATTTTGCGTTATTTTATTTCGGGCTTCCACAGATTTACGAATTTCTCCTAAATTTATGAGTATTCGGGAAAAAATATCTCACGTACTCGAGGAAACACGTTCTAATCATATAATAACGTGTGAACAAAATTTATTAATTGTTCCAGCGAAGTCGCTGGTTACAACTAGTAAAGAATATTTAATTACTAGTTACTAGCTAGCTACTAATTACCACTGATAAGTATATTAATATAATATTGTTGCTGTAATGTTACTATGTAATCAGTGCAGCCAGTTAAATATTCATTAAAAAAGAAAGGAAATTCAATATATTTAAATGCGTGCATGCAATTTCGTCAAGGCTTTAATTCCGAATGTCATTACGTCATTTTCACGCATATCCTCGTGTGTACCTATAATATGCGCGAGTGGGAATTGCAATTCTCAATTTCCTCGATCAAAAGCAATGGTTGTTCTACCGAAAATTTAAAATTATTTTACGAAAAAGTAAAATCAGCTTTTAATGGGTAACCGAGAGGTATAAAAGGCCTAGTGGGATTGAACCACTTCCATATTGTTGTTATTTAATAAATCCTTTGTTATAAGATATACAGATTCTATATAGGTTTTCACTATTCACTTCATAAACAAGACACATATGAGAAACTTAGCTATCATAAACCGGTTTAAAAGTTTGACTAAGATGAGCTTAGAGAAAAAAGGCCACTACAAAATACTTTGGGCACACTTTTACAGTGAGAAAGTACCAATTGGATTTTTTTATATGGCAACGGATAAGTGACACACGTGACAGCATATATATTGACTAGGTGTTGCAAGGAAATGTCTAAACTGATATTACTATAGAGATTATCTTTTCTTGATTAATATTTACATTTACATTAACCACTATATATATCAATTAACGCACATATAAATTCACTTATGAGAACACTTCTGTATTCAAAGTTTGTTTTAATAGGGAGGCCTGATACCTTAAGATAAAACCATTACAAGATCCGACTTAGTTTAAGCCGCAAATTTACCCCGAATTATATCCATCAACCTTAGAATGTATGTTACTTTGATCTTATTTATTATCAAAATGTATACGCGGATGTATTCGTAAATAAATTATTTGTCATAATTGGGAAAATTCCATACAGCTATAATCTAATTTCAGATTAGGCAAGCAAATACATTTGTTATGGGAACGGAGAAATCAACACATTGTATATGATATTTATGTGGATATTTCTATAACACCCATGCTGGAACAAACAAATGCATTCGTGTAGCCCAATGTTTGTTCGTAATGAGAATCGAACCTGTGCCCTTCGGTTTAACAGTCGGCCCCTCTAGCCGCTAGACCAACAGGCCAATTTTATGGTATTGTCATATCCACGTTTGCAGTGATAATAATTGATAACCCAGTAAATTGTAATCTGTATAACGTATTGTATGTATAACATATAAACGTTTTGAAAAGCCTTAATAGCGGCTTCAATACCACCGGAGGTTCTACCAAAACACGAAAAAGCTTTCACTCTGTCGAATCGTACGCCAACCTTTAAATAAATTAAGCCTCTACAAAGCCCTTTCTTTAGTGGTATATTATGTTATGTAGACGGAACCATCGCTTTCCCTCCTATTTGCGAAAATAAACATAATATTAAAATACTAATGGTTTCCAAGCGACTCCTTGCAAGTACTATTTAGCAATAACTTGATATTCTTCGTTACTTCAACGTCAGTCGACTGCAGGTCTCAGTCGGAAGAAATCAATGCAACTCTTAAAGCTAGCGTAGCGGCAGGAATGCCGGCGTCAAGTAGAAATAAAGCAACGTACATTTTCCCGCTTATTCCAATTTGCTGCTCATGTTGCAGGTTGATTTTTCATTGGAATTGCAAGGTGTACTCAGCTGCTTCAATATTTGTATGAGATGGTTTTAAATTTTAAGTAGTTTGATATACTGCTAGAATCGAGTGACGTATTTCCTTTTTTAAACTTTTCAATTTTAAACTCGACCGTTTTAAATCTAGAAATAAAGATGTCAGTGTCGTCTTTTAGATTGATCTTTAAAGAACCTATATTCCATTTTAATGTTTGAATAATTTATTTTCTTTTTTTACTGTTTAAATAACTTAAGTTTTGTTTTAATATTTTTACAACTCATTTGCTTTTTCAAGTTTTTAATAAAACATTTTTCTTGTCAATGACTAAATAACATGATTTCGATTTTTTATTTTTCTAATTTCGAAGGATTAACATCCATCTTTTTATTATAGGCTTGCGTTTAACTATACGCTTATTAAAACTATATTAAACTGTAGTATGAAAATAAATACCTACATGCAGAAATAATGGAAATTAGGTCACACAAGTTTACAACCAGAATGTGTAAGGTTCATATAGGTATACGTATTTTATTTTATTAGTAAACTATATGTGGGACACGCTAAGTTATAAAACTTTTAGTATCGGTTTTGTGGATGCACAGGGGCCAGTCGGTCATTTTAACTGTACTATTTCGAGGTCATTTCACGGAATAGTGGAACTTCTTTTGTGGGAAACAATAAAGCGTGCGTCTATTTCCTTTTTTCAACATTAAAATAACATTTCACAGTTCACAGACCCTAAATGTGGATACGCGGCAAATACCTATGTAAATCTGTAAAATTACAAAGATATTATAAAAGTTCGTATTTAGAACGCTATCGCAACAATATTGATATCGAGGATCTACAACAGTTTAAAATAGATTTATTATTAGACTGTTTTATTAACTAAGATTACGTTCTGCCTTATAATGACAAAAGAAGACCCTAACAGCTTGACGCTCCTAAGGTGGTAAAATAAGAAGAATGAGATAGCTTCGAAAAAATTTCTTATACTCGTATATTAAAGGACATTAAATAAGATAAAACATTAGTTTATGCTCATATTACATTATAAACGAACACATTGATGTATTCATGAGCTATTCATATCGTGGTTATTGAAAATCACCATTATAATCAAAACTGATCTACGAGCACCGATAGTCTAGCGGATTTGCATCCCATTCCAGAGAGCCTAGGTTCAAATTCTGGCGCGCGTCTCTAACTTATTCCGTGCCTTTTATAACTAAACATTTAAATATAACCCGCTATAAAGGTGAAGAAAAACATCCTGAGTAAACAGACACATTAATTATGTTATAAAAATTATAATATTACCGAGGAGTGTGCATTCTTCCAATCCGCACTTGGCCAATCCGCAGCGGCCGCATAGTACACTAACACGTAACATCCTCTCAATGTAAGGGGATACCCGTGGCTAGGAGTGAACCAATAAAAAATAAATAAAAAGGGTCGGGGACAATAAATCACCTGGTATCGCATACACGAGGGTAAAACTTAACGTCCCAAACTGCTTCCTCGTCTCTTGGCTGGGCCACTCTTCCGTGCAGAAGTGGACGTCTTTTGTTTCTATCTAAAAAAAGAAGAAGGCACATTTAGAATGCAAAAAGTGTCACAGGATATGATGTACGCCTTGTCGCCTTGTAATACGTAGAGCGCGGGTAAGCGGTTTCAGTTTGTCGAGGTTGTACAATGCAATATATGTATTAAGAAATGCACCAGTCCACATGAATAATGCAGTGACGATTATATCAATGTTCACGCTAATAATACCGGTTTAATTACGTATTCATATTAGGAATGAGGTACAAACGCGAATAACAAAAACTAATGAATGCTTGAGATACGAATGTAGCATTGATTGAAGGTATTCTAATCATAATCGCCATATTGAATCGGAGTCCGTGATATCGAGTTGAATTTCTGTCTGTGGCGTTTAATTAATTGGATTGGTCTCTGACGCGGTGCGGACTCGGCCAACGCAACATTTGATCAAACAGGCTTAGTAAAGCTCTTCCAAATCACCAAGTCGATTAAAGGAGATATTGCTTCAATTATTTCTCCTAAAACTTTTTCCAATACATTAAAAATGGCCGTTGGAGTAAGTTGAAGACCTACCATAAGCTGAGAAGCGTCCGAGGCGGATGAATGATGAATATAATTAAAAATGTATGACCAAAAATGTAAGTAAATATAAATGCTAATAGGTAGTGCTACATACCGATAAATTTCGGTAACTCTTCGATATTATCGGCACAGATTCTCTTCGAACGGTGGCTACCATTAGCAACGGTATGAAGATGAGAAGCGCCGCAAACCAGAGCAAGTTCAGGAGCATCAGAGCCTGTCGTCTTCCGGGCGGCCGGAGACGGGGCTCTGGTGAGATCGACAGCCAGCGATCCACTGACATCGCCGTTAGAGTGAACACACTCGCCGCCACCGCCACGCCTGGTGGAATCATAAAATAAATCACCATTTTTAAAACACTGTAACGAAGATTAACAATTTCTTGAAATTGATGAAGTTTGATATCTTCAAGGAATTCATTGACATGGTATTGCATGTATGTCATTTAAAATTTAGGTATGCTTATATAAAATTATTTTCAATAATAAATAAAAGCAAACTTTTGATATCCACTATTTTTTGAACTAATTTTTGGGTTAATGAACTAATTTGGAAACCCAAATACTTAAATAAAATGATTAAATGATAACGAATAATGAAAAGCTTCGTACACTAATAAATTATACCCTTAAACCCAAATCAGACGACTGTTCCAAGATATTAAAGATAAAATAAATATGACCTCGACAGATACATACTCTGTAAAGAATGTATTATTTCGAGTCGGCCATTAAATTCGAGTGTCTGGTGTAGTCATAATAATCGCAAGACTCATCTAGGAGAGATTTGGACAAAGGAACGCGATAGTTCGCTGCCGATAACGAGACTTAGGAGTTTCTTTTAACGTTCCAATTACTCGAAACTACGCGCGTTAAACATTTAGAGGTGACGTTACTTCGTAAGCTGTATGACGTCAGGGATATTAAGTTCAAAGTTACGTTTGCAGTAAAGGCTTAATATATCCTGCTAAGTAAATCAGGATATGAGCAAGTTACAAGTATTGTAATTAGATGTAAGCAATATTACCAATCGTGTCAAACAAAAAAAGGTCATCGCCCTATCGCCCTGCGTCTTAACAATATCAGTCCTGCCAACATGCGGGCTGCGAACCTACAATAATGCTACATGTCTATCAAGATTACCACAAATCCCATTGAAGCATCGGTTTGGATAAAACCTTTATCAACTTATTTTCCAACTCCTCGGCAAATTTTTGGTAACTACACTCATACATTACAAAACTCTTTAAGATCTGATGTATTCCCAATAATCTTTCAAGTTGAAACGGTTACTTAGGATTGTATAATACTATTTTCAAACACAGTTTCAGAAAAAGGTCCTCACTCAAGTTTTTAACAAAGGGTTTTGAAAATTTTAATAAAAGGGCTGTCCAGCGACCCCAATATCGGACAATTGGGACTAAGGCAACAAAGGATATTATAAATCTTTTATGTTTGATTTATGACTAACTAATATAAACACGTTTAGCCTAGAGGTTTAAAATTCAGTCTCTCAGTCCGGTGTTCTGGGTTCAAATCTTCACCTTTGACTTTACAAAGTTGCGTGGGTTGCTAACTGTCGCCTATACTTATAGATGAAGAAAAACTTCTTTAGGAAACCGGTACATCTTAAAAGTTCTACATATCTACAAAACCGCGCGTGGTGTGTTAGGCCGTCGACTTAGACCTTGTTCATTTGCGAGGAAACTCGTTATGAAAGTGTGGAAAAATTGATGGCATTCTTAGGTGGTATTGATCTGTAGAAGAGCTTTACCGGTAGCAACGGAAGAGGTATATCTAGGCCTTCGCCGTGGCGAAAGACGTTTATGAGGTTATTGAAAATCCTTAGTATCTGGCTACCCCTATAGGAAATGTGGGATTGTGTATATTAAAAAAATGAGAGGAAATACTAGACTAATAGATACCAACCTTGGATGTAATTAACGATCTTGCAGACCGTCTCTCCGTAAAACCATACGAGGGTTATCGCCTTGCTCAGTTGAATGGGCATGCAAATCCCGGTTACCAATAAATCAGCCGCCGAGAGATTCACCAGGAAGATATTGGTGACACTGGAAAGAAACAGAACGTCATTTAAAAAGGACTTGATAGTTTAGTTTAGGAGTAGATAGTTGCAATGTAATCCTATTAATCATATTAATATTATAAATGCGAAAGTTTGTGAGTATGGATCTTTGTTACTCTTTCACGCAAATACTACTTAACCGATTACGATGTAATTTGATATGTAGGTAGCTGAAAGCCCAGAATAACACATAGGCTACTTTTTATCCCGAAGTTCCCGAGGGATCGGGGTTTACACGGGAATAACGAGAATTTATTTTGTCGTAAGGCGACACGACGTTCGCCGGGCCAGCTTTTAATATGTAAGTTGATTAAGTTTTCTGTTTACATGGGCCGAAAACTGCAACTATTTTCTTATTTTCCTCCTAAAATACATAACCACTTAAAAGTATATGTTGCTACCTTAAAGTGAAGTTACTGATTTGAATTTAAATCAGATCTGATTCCATGGCACTTCGTAAAGGTCAACTTGAGCAATGTTGAACTTTCAAAAGGATATTCGAATCATGCGAGAGGGGCGAGAGCACTCTTGGTTAAAGCACTTAGCTTTAAGATACGATGAAGCTTTTAAAAAAACAGAGCAAAAACCTTATATCAACTGGTTGCTCACTAACGTGTCCCCAATTAGAGGCACACTGTGACTTTACAGGCGTGAAATACTATTTTTAGATCATGAAAGATAGGTCGCCTACCCCCGCTACCCGCGTCACCCCCGCCCACTCAGATCGGCTTACATCTCTGTAGGATTTTTTTTTGTTTCCTTTCAGAATCGAAAACTATCTGTGTTGATCAGAGATAAATTATCTATGTATTAGTGAGATAAATTTAGGGCCTGTTCGGTAGTTTCAGATGTGATCTCCTACAAACAAATACATTTCTTTATAATAGTAGGATAGACTGCTAAGATATAAACAATTTCACCCTCGTTGCAGTAGAAAACGAATAGTTACATAATATAGACAACTGGTATCTAAATGGTAAGCCCAGACTGTGGTCCATAAATTGTCCAACCTCAAGCAATAATGATGTACGTTAGATTGAGTTGGAAACGTTTAGGGATTAAGTTTAAAAGCCTCTTACCGGCAAGCTATATATGTATGTACATCATATTGGCGGGTACTTTGATTTACAACCCTTGCTACTAAGCTCAGTACTCGTATCTTACAGATGTCTATGTCCTACTATTTCGCGGTGAATAATAAGATTTATTGAGGAACAAACTAGGTTTTGTCACGACAAATTCATTTTAGGATTGACCTGTAATTTTAATAGTTAGAACCTGATTGCTGTTTTAGGTTATGGGGTTCGATTTTCAACCAGCACAAAAATTGTGATAAGCACATTTATTTGTTCTGTGGAGAGTCACAGCCTTATATAGAACCATACGGCCAAGTCTGGGATTGTCCCAATTTTCATTGTAGCTTAAATAATTGTGTTGAAACCTATTTGCTTTGTTAGCTTTTACCCGCATATGTGAAAGGGAAGCGCTGCGGGATTTAACTGAAAAATGCGAGCATTTACAGTTCTTCTGCACGTTTGACATGAAAAGCTTTAAAGTCGCTATCTCTAACAAACTTGCAGTGCATCAGGTATTTTGTTTCTAAAATCCAGTCAGAAGCGTATTTTACTGACTGGAAACGTATATAAACACGATAGATTTTATAAAAAAGTAACACATAAATACGGAATTTCGCACATGTCTACATGTCATGTGCACGAATATTTCGATGTAACATGTGCATTGTGCATAATTGATTTCTGAATAAAACTATAATAATATTAGTTTATAGCAACGGTCATCTGAACTCAAAGAAGACGGAACATCATTGTACTTCCTAAATACCTATGTATGTATACTCAGAGCAACGTTTACACTTGTACAGAATAAACACTAGCGCTACATACAAATGTTTGTTTTGGAAATCAAACGAATGTCGCGCGGCTCAGCCGTCACCCGCTGGCCATTTCACCAGCACCCCAGTCAATATTACATTTGAGAAACACTTTAGCGTTAGATTAATTTCTAGCTTTATTTAAATTTAGATCCGCCGTTCAAATTGCGATTCTGCAAACTGGAAGCGCTTTATTCAAAAATAATTAACATCGAATTGGATGGGGAAACGTGAAATTTACATGAAATTGCGAATCATAAATTTTCTACTGAAATAATATTATAACAGGATATAAGATAACTTTATTACGTGGTGGCGGCATTTTAGTAAGAGGCGTAATTTTGAGGTGTCATTCCATTATGCAAAATAGTCCTATGGGTGAGTAAATAAGCGTTGTAGAGCTACTCGGACCAGAGCTAACACTCCACCTCGATCTCAATATGTTTCCAATCCTTTTTTTAACTAGTTTCTTAGTTTAGTGATTAAAGACGCTAATTTTTTTTTATAATATGGAAGTAGCAGACGAGCATCCAGTCCATCTGATGGTAAGTGGCTACTGCCGCCCATGGACATTTGTAATATACCCTAGATAAGATTAGATTCCTATCTCAGGTCGACCATAGATGCGCTGCTACCCCTGAGGACTAAGCTGGAATGCCTCGAAAAAGTATGTCTCCCTTACCACACCCTTCAAACCAGAACACAGC
>DWQT01003753.1:0-12065 GCA_018244895.1 Myscelus amystis hages | reverse complement strand
ATCTACGCATACATAGGGACAAGAAGAAAAAGCGACTTTGTTTTATACTATGTAAAGATTATATTTCACATTTAATAAAAACATGACGATCTTTGGACGATACCTATAAGAATTAGCGTATACTGATAATATTTAAAAAATGAATCACACTCGATCAACGGTGTAAACCACATATATTTTTGTATTTAAACACAAGTCGGTATGTATAAAAAGTAAATACAAGTTATATTCGATGCTCACAATTTTCTCGGAACGATGTTTAAGGTAATTCCAGAAATAGCTCTAACAACTACGTGATAAGGGGATACATGGACATTTTTTACGGTGTGTTCCGTAGTCGCCACGCGAAATCTTGACAGAAACTTTACTATGCATACACCAGACTGCACTTTGGCGAAACGCAGACCTGGAATAAAACCAAAAGTTAACGCTTTAGTATAACCAATAAATACACAAAAGACGTCAAAGAAAAATAACAAATGTAAGGTATTGTATAGAACTCTAATTAAACTTGTTTATATTAGCGTTCCAAGCCCGTTATAAAATAATTTTCTTTTTCAAATCTTTCATTCTCAATCGTTGCTAGTAAATGTGTTAAAATACAGGCAATTATCATCGACTTTTAAAATGATGCAAGACAAATGTATTTTAGTATAACTTTTTTTCAATAACAGTGATTTCAATTCACTTGATATTACATAAGTTGAAAATGATAAAAATAAATAAATGAATCGCTACAAAAAATCTACTCACCGATACAGTTTCTTGGTCCAAGACCGAATGGCATGTAGGCACAAGGATGTCGGCTCCCGGCGACCTCTGGGCTGAACCGCTCAGGATCAAACTTCTCGGGGTCGGGGTAGTACTGGGGATCATGATGGATGCTGGTTGGAGATATTATAACAGTCTGTCCTTTTTTCAACGTTATATTGGTGCCAGGTATTTGGTAATCTACAGTCGCATTGCGTTGTAGAGGATCGCCTATAGGGTACATACGCAATGTCTCATCGAAGACTTTGTTTAGGTTTGTCATCGTCTTCAGGGACTCGTAGGTAACTTCGCCATTGGTTTCCTTGAGTACCTCATCAATTTCCTTAATTAGCGTTTCTTGTATGTCGGGGTTCTTAGCTAACTCATACAGCATAAACGCCATCGTCGTAGCACTGGTTTCATAACCAGCCGCATAGAACACGAATGCTTGGGCCGCCATCACACTGTCTGTTATTTCTAAAGACAGTTGCTTAACATCCTTATCTCTTTTAGGTCCCATAACCACATCCTGCATTCTTAGCTCCAACATAGTATCCATAAAATCTTTGGCGTTGGATGGCTTGCCATTCCTTTGTTGGACGACTGTAGTTACAAGTTTATTAAAGAAATCTGTTACCATCTTGGGAAAAAGCGAAGAATTAAGTTTCTTCAAAATACCAGGATACATCATATTTAACTCGTTGACGAATTTCGATTTAAAAATGAGGTGGTCGATTGTGCGAAGCTCTGGTAACCCGCCATTATAAGTATCAATATCAAGTCCAAAGGCGCAAGCTGTGATTGTAGACACAGTGTACTGCCGTATCAATGACTGTATTTCGTGTTCGGTACCTCGTTCGCAGATTTTTTCGATATATTCGACAAACCTATCGCCACGTTCAGAAACCAAATAGAACATGTTCTTCAACTTTCCTGATGTGAAAATTGGAGTCAATCTATTTCTGAGAACTCTCCAGGATTCCCCGTCCGCGTGGAACAGATTGAGACCGAGGCCTTCCTTGCTGAATTCAACTCCACGGTCATGAAACGAATCAAAGTCCTTGATCATCACTTGCTTGATGACGTCCAGGTCTCGAAGCAGTAAGCACGGTGTCGTCATTCTATAAAGCCCCACAACTTTTTCGTTCGGATGGCTGTCATAGATAACTTTAAATACCTCGGCAACATGTTTTCTACGGAGTGCCGATTCCAACAAATTCCCAAAAAAGACTAGAGGTTTTGGACCCGGTACATTCCTTGACTTCCAGTAATTGAAAGTCCTCGTAAAATAGATGTATAATATTAATACAAAGAACACTAATATTGTTACTCCTAGTAACGTGTCCATTGTTAACAGACGCCAAACTGATAGTAAGTGGTGTAGCCCCGACTATTTATAGCTGAAAATGACAACAACTTTTACATGTAGGTAATGTACACGACACGTATGGCCAGAGTAGGATGACAATACTGTTACATTACAATTGTAACTAAGACAATAAAACCCTGTTGTTTACATGCATTTTTATTTAGGAAATCCTATAGAGATTGACGCTGGACACCAACTGAGTTAATTATTTCATTTGGATTAGTCTTTGTTAATCGTTATGACCATAATAACCAAAGGATGATAACAGTTTTACAATCATGTGTTAAGCAAAATACCAGTTTTTCAAGCGTCAACGGTATGTAATTTATCATTGGCTGGCTGACGATGAAGTACGTTGTTTTGGTTCATACTGGGAAAGAAGACTTATAACTTGGTGCAATGTGGTAACAATGTTTCGATAAGATTTGGCAAAATCATCCTTACAAATACTTTTTAAAAATTTCTATGACTTTTTGTCACATCAGGAAATCAATAATAACACGTGATCGTCGAGACCGTGAAGCGGCTGTAGCCCTGTGGCATATATTCTGGTGGACATCTACTTCACATTATTTGTTACAAAATTAATTATGTATTCATTTGTCTATATGTTTGTACCACAACCTTTGGTTAAGTGTCACTTCACTCCAATTCTTTAGAGACACGTTGAGACTAGAGGTAACCCCGCAGTCACATGGGCCACTGCTGCAACGAGCTGGCCTACTCCAGGGCAATATGCGGTTGAGCGCGAGCTATAGGTGCATGCACCGGCGTGCAACGTACACACAACATGTGCAACCTCCTCACAACTATTCTATCGCACGCTAGTGATTTCTTTCACTATTCATTCGCTCCCCGGCCACCCAGGGTTGACTGGCAGAGAATGCCAGTAAAATAAAGTTTGCCTATTGTTACTTTTATTTTATAAAGCTGTACATAAAAAAATTAAATGAATAATCTCTGAAATAGCAGGGGATGAATTGTAGCCGGTGTTTAATTGTATATGAGCTTTTCATAGCGATGTTACCAGCTTAAATCCCAATCCCGTGGGAAATTCGGGATAAAAAGTATTCTATATGTTGTTCTATAGCCCCCTATATCTTCCAGTAAAGTTTCATCAAAATCAGTTCAGCTGTTCCGGAGATCAGCGCGGACAAACAGAACGGCAGACTTACAGAGAGATAAAGATTTTATATAAATTTCTTTAAGTCTTCATATCCTGTAAATAACTATGAGCACATGAGAAGCCACAGATATTTTGAAATTACAAACAGATACTTAAATTTTATTTATATAGGGTAGGTGCTGACCGACATACCAATAGGGAATGACTAGTCTGATGCAACTGGCACTTAGGAAAGTCAGTCAGTGGCCAATACTAGTTGAGACACAATATTCTGATCATAAGTAGTTCTAGTCACATTTCTATGTTTCCATGGTTTTTAAATATAACGTACGCATACGTAATATTAAAAAAAATAGGTAATGATATTGATATTTTTAAAGTTTCTTTGCAGATTTTCTTTTTAGTCCAAATTATATATTGAAAAAATAGCGCTCTTCTGCGTAATAAACCATTTACGTAATAAATAATTACGCCACGAAAATGCCAACAAAAAATTGTTTTGCCGTCTCTGGTTTAGTAGGTAGTATTGAGTACAAAAACATTCTTTCACCTAGCGCCATCTAGTGTTATGTAGATAATATCACATTCACATATTTGGAAAAAAATCACTTTTGATTTTTTACACCATTGATTTTTAAAAAAGATAAACACCAAATACAGTGTTTGCACTAAATAAAGAAACACTTTAAAAGTCACAGTCTGCAGTTGTCAACTAATGGGATCTCTTAATAAGTCATAAACAAAATATGTTCCTTATTACAAAATGGCGGTCATCCTGTCATACAGCAACATGCATATAAGATATTTTTGAAACACGTGCTGTAGGCACATACGTTTCATATGTTATAAGTTATACATATTCCCCTCTCTTTGCGATGACTACTAACCAAAGATAATACTTTCACTCATTAATATATAGATAGAGATAGCATACGGTTGGGAACGAAGGGAAGAAAAATGAAATAGATAAACTGAAAATCAAAGCAATTAATTAATTAGCTTTCTGAATAGCTTAATGAAGCTGATTAAATGATTATAAAAAGATCGGTTATCGTCCTATTCAGCCCGACCATCCTTCCAGTCTCGATAGTGACGAGCCCGGTCTGATGTTGATTCAGCCGCTACATAAACATGGCATTCATGACTGGCGGCGAACCAGATTCCCGTTAAAATGGGTACAAAGGTCTCTTGACGAATCAATACACAGATAATAATAATCTTTACGATAAGGATGATTCAGACAGAAACAAATGGTTGTAATAACACCTGCCTCACTTAAGAAATGACCTTGGATTTGTGCAGTCCCTCCTATTATTTAATGTAAAACTTGTTAATATTTCTATTAAGTATATAAACTTTTCTACCCGTAGGTCCATGCTAATTCATTGGCCACGATAGTTAAAATGTTTTAATCACTCATCCCTAGCTTTTTAGTGCGTTCCGAATGTATTAGTTCTCTCTTTCTCTCTCTAACAAAATTTCCACATTCCACATGTATTCAGCCGAGCTCACATACAAATACATCCAGGGTTACTTTTGCCCTATATATATAGATAGTATTATATTTCGCATTCAATAAAAACATGACGACCTTCGGACGATATGCATAAGAATTAGCGTATACTGATAATATTTAAAAAATGAATCACACTCGATCACCAGTATAAACCACATATATTTTTGTAACACAAGTAGGTACCTATGTATAAAAAGATAAATACAAGTTCAACTCGATGCTCAGAATTTTCTTGGAATGATGTTTAACGTAATTCCAGAAATAGCTCTACGAACTATGTGGTTAGGCGATATATCGATTTTCTTTACAGTGTTTTCCGAAGTACCCACCCGAAATCTTGAAAGAAACTTCGCTATGCACGCTCCAGACTGCACTTTCGCGAACCGCATACCTGTATTAAAACGAAAAGTTTACGTTTTATAATAGTATAAACAAAAAAATATAATACCTAAAAAGGTCAAAGATAAACAATAAAAGTCAAGTTTTGTATTATATAAAACTTTGGTACATAAAAATAACTACGTTAAAAAAACCCACTTCGACACTAGAAAGTAAAAAATTACAAAGATTTAATATTAATTATATACCTAGTACCTATTATTTATATGAGCTATTTACTAATAGGTTTGAAGTCTTTCATTTTCAAATCTACATTTCCAATCGTTGCTAGTCAATGTTAACATACAGCCAATTACTATCGACTTTTACAATGATGTATTTTAGTATTCTTTTTTCCAATAACAGTGATTACGTACACTTCACTTGATATTATCTATTTAATCATCTCGAATGGGTGAAGAGGTTTTTACCACATGCGTTGGAAAATATGAAATAAATACATGAATAGATACAAAAAAACCTACTCACCGATACAGTTTCTTGGTCCAAGACCGAATGGAATATATGCACAAGGATGCCGGCTCCCGGCGACCTCCGGGCTGAACCGCTCAGGGTCAAACTTCTCGGGGTCGGGGTAGTACTGGGGATCATGATGGACGCCTGTGGGGCATGTTATAATTGTCTGCCCCTTTTTTAATGTAACATTGGTGCCAGGTATGTGATAGTCTACATTCACCTTCCGTTGCAGAGGATCGACTATAGGATGCATACGCAATGTCTCATCGAAAACTTTGTTTAGATAAGTCATCTTTTTCAGGGATTCGTAGGTAATTTCACCATTGGTTTCCTTGAGTACCTCATCAATTTCCTTAATTAGCTTTTCTTGTATGTCGGGGTTCTTAGCTAACTCATACAGCATAAACGACATCGTCGTAGCACTGGTTTCGTAACCGCCTGCATAAAACACAAACGCTTGGGCCGCCATCACGCTGTCTGTTATTTCCAAGGACGGTTGTTTGCCTTCCTTGTCTTTTTTGGGTCCCATAACCACATCTTGCATTCTTAATTCCAACAAAACATCCATAAAATCTTTTGTATTAGATGGCTTACCGTTTCTTTGAGTCACGACGGTTTTCACGAGGTTATTAAAAAACTGTGTTAGTTGTTTGGGTAATAATGAAGCGTTAAGTTTTTTCATAAGACCGGGATACATCATCTCTAGCTCGATGAAATGGTTGTTCTCAAAAATAAGTTTGTCCATTTTGTCAAGCTCTTTCATCTCGCCACGATATATATCGACATTAAGGCCGAAGGCACAGGCTGAGATCGTAGACACAGTGTACTGGCGGATCAGAGATTGTATTTCATGTTCGGTTCGTTGCTCGCAGAGTTGCTGGATATAGTCAGCAAACCTATCGCCATGTTGAGAAATCAAATAGAACATGTTCTTTAACTTTCCCGAAGTAAAAATTGGAGTCAATCTATTTCTAAGCACTCTCCAGGATTCTCCGTCCGCGTGGAACAGATTGAGACCGAGGCCTTCCTTGCTGAATTCAACTCCGCGGTCTTGGAACAAATCAAAGTCCTTGATCATCACTTGCTTGATGACGTCCAGGTCTCGAATGAGTAAACACGGTGTCGTCATTCTATAAACTCCCACAACTTTTTCTTTCGGAAAATTATCATAAGCTTCCTTTAGTACCAAAGCAATGTGTTTTTTGCGAATAGTCGAGTCCAATAAATTTCCAAAAAAGGCTACAGGTTTTGGCCCCGGTACATTTCTCGACTTCCAATAGTTGAAATTCCTAGTAAAGTACATGTACAATGCTAGGACCAACACCACCAAAGCTACTATTACTGTTAACGCGTCCATTGTTGATAAACTGATAATTAATTGCATTGAATGCCACTGGTAAACTGATAATGAATTGCAATGCGCGGCAATTTATAGCTGAATGTGACAAGAGTACCTCTACGTAGCAGGTACGTGTTACGTAGAACGATAATACAGGTACGGTTGAACCGAAATTGAAGAAACCATTCAATCGTTCCATCCAATACTAACTAATATAAAATTATGTACAATTAAAATTAACGATAAATCGCTTCGAATGAAGCTGTTCACAAACGTCAATCGAACTTCACTTGGTAACTGATTTGATTTTAAATTATTGATTGAGTTCGATTTTTAAAAAACAAATAATGTATGGGATGATATATGTGTGTGTATATGTATTCTGTAATACGACATTACATTAAAAGGAGACAATATTAAAACTAAGTTTTTAACCGTTTTAGCGTTATGTACCTGTAAGAAGTACCATAAGTTAAGAGACCATAGCCTACCAAGCATCTTGATCCCTCCCAAGTAGTAGGTCCTATGAACGTAGGTTAAAGCTAATAACCTACGTGTAATTTAAGAACAGATCGGCCAAACCCTGTTGGTACAGTACATTTGCGAATTAAGTGGAAAAATTATTGCTTCTAAAGGTTTCAGCGGGGTATGCTGGATAACAGGTAAAGTTATACGAAAATAGTTGTTTCAGAGTAGGCCTCTTGAATGGCTTGCTCGTATGTCTATCTTTTAAGGTCCAGATAAAATAACATTTTTTATGACTTTTCAATTTGATAGAATATTGGTTATTTGTCATTGCTGTTGTTGTATATGTTATATTTTTTCTCGTGATAAAACAAAAATAATGTGAATAAAATATGTGTTTATTAAAAGATACCGTAATAATAATACGTCTGTGATTTGATTGAACACCTACATAGATCTACCGCATCAAGCTGTACCATACACTAACGTTATCAATTTGTTTTGTGACTCTGTCATAGTTCATTTTTTCTGCATGCTCAAACAATATAAGCTTACAAATATTTTAATTGTATAAGGTATACATCATACATCATACTAAAAAATGTTTTCACGCAATTCATCATTATTACATTGTGCGATGCTGCCCACCAAATTAATACAGTCCGCGGCCTACCACCGGGGGTCAGGGGCGGTCATTTTGTGCCATCTATTTACCGGTGTGTTTGCTTCTGTAAACATCCGCAAAGACAAAATCTGTATGCCCTAACCAAAATATTATTATTTTAAACTTTATAAGAAATATCGAGGAATTTAGCCTCCGATAGCAAACAAAGACATAATGTGGTAGTCATCGTTACAACGCTTTTTCTTTATTTACGAGTACCTATTTACATAACGTTGTTATCACATAACACTTTAGAACAATAATTAATTATCATGATATTTTACGTAGACTTTCATGATCCGGTTTTGAATTCCTCAAATTCTATTTCTAAGAAATATCATGGTTTGTTTGTTGTTAACAAATGAAAAAGAAATGTAAATTTGAAGAACGTACAATAAATTTGATTTTATAGGTCAAGATGGTGGAAAAGTAGAGGCGAAAAACCTTTAAAATTTTTATATTAACCTTAAATTTTTATATTACCCCTTCCACTTCATTCCATGCCACTTCAGATCAGATTTAATGACTGTGTAAACTTTTCTAAGCATATACATGGCTAAAAGCGTAAAAAATTCAGTATGCAAGTTGGTAAATACTCAAATTGTGAGCATGTTTGTAGAACATTGGAAAAGGAAATTAACATGCTGATCCAAATATAGCGTCAAATCATGTTCTAAGAAAAGCATTATTAACAATACTATCTATTTTTTCACTGACTTCCAAAATAACGAAGACGCTTAACTCAATATGTTTGACCAAATTTTAAATAAATACAAACATATTTTTTCTTTATCATAAACAATAAAACTCATAACTGTTTATTAACACAAATATATAACATAAATATATACATATTTGTTCGAATTACGTCACTCATAGAGCAGGTAACTCCATGGCCAAAGACAAAGCTATCCTGGACTATGAAAACAGGCAACAGACAGAAATATTCTTAGAGTAACAAAATTTTCATATCAACAATAATGACTTCATACTGATTGTACATCATTTTAACTAATATTTCACTATACTATATAATATTTCACGTAAATTCATGAATAAAAATTTATACAGAATTGTGCGTGAAACTGAACGCACCTCTAACAAATAATTAATCATTGCATTTTCACCTACGTACTCTTATTAGAGTAGACAGTAACCGTTATATGGCTATGTGCGTTAATTAAGTTATCATAACACATCCCTGGCATTTTATGCCAATCCCCTTCGTCCTGAAGCTTAATATTATATATAATTTGAAAATTGGGCACGCAGTTAATTTGTGATACCTAGTCACAATTAGTCGCAAAATAATTTGCAAGTCATGTAATTACGTAAGGCAATTTTGGGAGTCGCAAGTCATTCTGACTTGTTGTTTTAAATATCATCAGTTGCTATGAGCGCTATGGAAACGACAGTTTCACAGACGCGATAAATTAATGTTACAGATAACAAAACGGTTACAAAATCCGGCCGTACTCATTTTATGATCTACGAGACTTTAATGTTATTTACAATAAGTTAAGTTAATTAAAAGATAAACCGGACTTGCGTATAACCAGTAGTTTCTAGGCTTAGCCGTAGAATTATAATATGATACAGCTTTTAAATTTTTCTTTAAAGCAACTGCTTATTTATTGGATGTGAATCCATCAAGGACAATTCCAACGCATTCCTACTGTATTGTCTAATTTAAGTTGTAAAATTCTTTGCACCGAGGCTTGAAAGAGCAGTAGCATTCGTAGCACGCAGCACCAGCGTACCCACAAGTCATTTGTTCCCTTATTTTATTCCATATTTCTTGATAATGTTGAAACTTGTATTTTACAATACGACCGTTATAAGATTGATGCCTTTCAGATGTGATCCTGGTAAGGACTTCTTATAATATTCTGTGAATTAACAACGCCATTTTTAAATAGACTACGATCACTATTTAATTTGTAAACAGATGTCAGCGACCGTTATTGACAAGTTGTCACTTGTTTATTATCGAAATAAAGTCATAATAATAATATAATGCAAGATTGCAAATGTTTCTTCCTCTTATTTTTTCAAAGTGGTGGGAGCTTTTTCCGCTGCATTTTGGCTCTTCTATCGTACTGTTAAAGGTGAATAAAGTCCTTGTATGATAATTATAAAAATGGATGACGTTCGTTAACTGTACTTATACTTTATACTGAAACAATTTAAATTTCATCAAGTTGCGGACTTGGTCAAGATCTTCAGCATTAATGGAAAGACGAAGTAGAAACCCTTTTCACGATTTGCCCTAATGAAGTGGATAGATATCGTTTTCGTATAATACCCTTATTTTTTATAACAGTCAATGTCAGGTCACGTGGCGCGCTGTAATCGCATGTTGCGGCAGTCATCATATTACTATTTTGTTTTTATTATTAGTTACTAGACACGCGATGCTTATAAGTTTTTAATGCATATTGCTTTTGAGGTATTTGAAAAAAAAAACAGCCAAAACTTTATAGTTTATACATTTTAACATTATTTATAGACGGTTTGAAATTATTGTAAAAAAAAGGAGCAAAGATCTTAGAATGGACGGTCTTAGTAGGTAGATAAGCAAATGATAAGTCGTATAATAATAAAATTGTACACGCTTCGCCCGGGGCAGTCTCTCAGCAAGACCTGCTTCTGTCGTAAAACAGTTGGTATTTAACAAATATGTTTCGGTCTGAAGAGTGTAGATTCGATCCACGCATCTACCATATATGCGTATATTAGCATACACGAATGGTCGATGTTACTAAATGCTCACATTAAAGAAATGTAACCTCATAATATCATAACAATACACAGTATTTGAATTATTATTCAGTCAATACATGCCTATTGATCAAATCGCTAATTATCATAAATATGTTGATAAACGTGGATAATAAAAATCGCAGGCATTAAACATATTTTGCAAAGGTTGTCTATACATTATTGAAATTCTTTATGTAGCTAAGTAGGTATTGAACACCAATGTCGATTAGATCACGTTGTTATTAGTTTGTTATTTTAAGATGCTTTTGTTTTTTGCATTCTGTGTTGTTTAAGTTTTAGGTAATGTACTTTACACATCAACATACGCACAACGACTCCACTGGCCATGTTATGGAATTTTATTGATGCTTCGTAGTCAAACACCTTCTTGGGATTGTCATAAACCTAAAGTTACCGCAATCATCGTAGCTTCATCTTTACCTTAGACAATCGTTTCAAAAATAAGGAAGACATAACTACATGAATATAAAAAAAATAGAGGCGAATTTAGAACTTCCTCGTTTTTAAGCCCATTAAATATTTTAACACTTGATTGATACCATTACGTTTATCGCATTCACTGATCCCTTTATCGCATATTACGCGCTATATTATATCTTTGTATTATTACATTATTACATAAATTATGGAAAACTTTTGTACATAGAAAATATATATGAGGTCGCCATGATTTTATTCAAAAATATGAGCAATCTTTCTCCTACTAGCTCGTAGTCGATTAGATTTCAGCCTCCCGTTTCAAAAGTCGGGGTTTCAAATCCCTTGACCTTACAAAAATAACTGCATTTTTAATGATGTAACTTTATTATGTAATATGTATATTATAATGAAAAAATCAACTTAAGTTTGAAGGATGCCGCCATAGCCTGGACATCGTAATATTCATCTACCGCGAGCAGTCTCAGATAACAGTGGTCCAGTCCAGAGTAGCTATATATTAAAATATTTTTATTCTTTCGGCAGAATCTGCAGAGCATACTGAATGAAATAAACCTTAGAGAATACAGAGTACTAGCGAATGTTCTAAGCGTAATTTATGAACAATTCAAATCCGCATAGTATTACAATCTTTATTTATATCAAACTAGCTGTACCCAGCGCGCGTTGCTACGCCATAAACTAAAATAAAATTTATTTTAATACGAATATCATATTCGTTTCCTCTGTGAAAAATACATGGTCATACTGATTTTCATG
>DWQT01003752.1:0-12065 GCA_018244895.1 Myscelus amystis hages | reverse complement strand
TCAAATTATTTATAACATTCAACGAAAATAATTAAGTACAAATTACATATAACATTATTCAAAATCAAAATAAATTAATAAATAAATTATTTGGCAAATGTACTGTCCTGTTAATAAAATGTCAGTTGTTGACCATCCATTGTGCGTCTCATTATAGTATAATATTACGTATATTTACTATTGTATAATTCTGCATTTCCATTCCTGGGAAACATCGAGTTACTACATACTATAATGAGTTTGCTTTACTGTGGCGCAATACAATGAGTGTTGGGTGTTATCTCGTCCTGGTGGATTTTGATGAACTTGTCTAACTCTCCGTCTTCGTTACAGTCACCAATATAGTTATTAGTTTACGCCGTAAAGCTATATAACGAACCTAAATTGTAGTTTGCAGACTGTATCTTGACAAATGCGAGGCACCCTCGGTATGTGTACAAGGTTCACCAATTCATTGTTACAAACCGTTAATGCAAATGAATTTAATATTATTAATAATTCAGCAGATAGTAGTGGTTATAGCACTTAGCACATTCCATCGCGTTCCCTATAAACGAACAGTTTCCAACGTGGTGAAACTTGACCTCTGCTCTGATCGATCGATCGACTTACGGTCGTGAGCAGTAATAAAACTTTTCATTCATAGAGCACCAGTCTACGCGTGGTTAGAGCACAGTAAGTGAGCGACGTGTTATACATTATCGAACAATGGCTTAATTACCCCTATAAGCCGTTGGGTTAAAGCTTTGTAGGTACTTATGTAAATCTAATTGTACCCGCCTTAGATAATAATAAGTTTTTGCTTCATGTAAGCTAATTAAGATCTCGTAGAAAATATTCCGGCTGGCGCTAAGGAAGATTTCTTAGCAGAAACATATTATCCTGAAGTTACACGCAGAAAGTTCGCGTGTGTGAGCTCGCGGAACTCAATGTTAATCTTAGAATAAATTTCTCTGCGTTATGGCTTCGTTTTGCAGCATTTACTATGTAAATGCACGAGGTGTTAGCATTTTAAATGAACTAGAAACAAAGTTTAGAACATTTCTAACACATAATACGGATCGGATTATGAATCGGATAAACTCTAGGACAAAAACCGCGGGAGCTTGTACTGTTCGATATTGTGCCTTACTTATTGTTACCAACTGCTCTTTATTAGTATTCATATTTGTTAGGAATAAAAGTACTAACTGTTAACTTTATTCAGATTCAGTTCATTGAATGTTTCTTAAGGACTACGTATTGTGTTCGTTATCGTGAACAGACAAGAAAAGTTCAAATGTGTTCAGTAACATTTGTACGTCATTTCGCGTGGCAGCCGTATGAATATTTGAATGGCGCTTTATTCCAGTTTCGAATTTCCGAGCTAACTATAAACGGGTCATTAACACCCTGAACAAGTTTCTCGTCCAGTCAGTTGTCATCGCAATGTGTGCGCCAATTTACTGCAAGCCGCCGACAATATTTTCTCCGCGGCCAAATTAACAAGTTATAACGGTTGAACAATCACCTACATATATTATATACGTTGTGTTGTAAACTCGGAGCAACATCGTTGAACTATGTAAAATGGTCTGACTACAGTTTAATTAAAGAATTACTACAATAGTGAAACTGAAACTCATGTAGACAATGTTTTGATAAACGACTTTATGATATACTTAGGGATGTATGTATTATTTTCAAATTACTTTGGGGTCATCCATTAATCACGTGATGTTTTTTTAAGCATCCCCCCCCCCCCCCTGGTGATACGTGGTGAGGTTTAAGACCACCCCCTTCCACTCGACCCACAATCACGTGTATTTTAGTACCTACAAAGAATCTTAATTTTTTTTATATAATATTTTCTTCAAATACAGGTATAAGTAAATCTAATTATTTTAGAAAATTAAGGACCATGATAGAAATGTCTAGACAGAAAGGTTGCAGGTTGTTTTTGACTGGCATAAAAATAATGGTTAAGAAAAAATAAATACACGTGATATCTTACAGCAAGCCCCCCTACCCGCTTGTGATATTTCGTGATTTTCGCGGAATCCCTCCCCCCTTTCGGGCCTCACGTGATTAATGGACGACCCCTTTCTAACTTTGTCAGTATTATAGTAGGGGGGGCAAGTAATTCACGTTAGATGAATACTGTGCAGCCGACTAAATGAATATACTGTTATTTGTTATATTATTTTATAATAAAATGTAACCATCGTTTACATACATATAAGTCATATAAGTCAATAAATTCTTTAAAACTAAAACGGGAGATATGAAATATTTAGAGCGTAAAGTAATTTCAAAGCGAACAAATAAATATACCTTTTCTATGTACTCGTATGTGTCTTTATATAAAGTTTTGCTATTTCTATTTGTCAGTGACGCAGCCAATACTAGTTTGATCTGTAGCTCGACTATCACAAACGGGCTAATTATTACCTGACTGTCCAACGGATGAACCATTTCAATATGTACGTTCAAAATCATTGGTTTTGTCGTAGCAATTATCTCGTGCAATATCTAGTAATTTCAATTATTTGATGACTGCTTTTCATTTGGATAGCGTTGACATAAATCGTTGACTTATTCTATTTACTGACATAAAATCGACACAAGGCAAAGAAAAATCAGTTTAAAAAGAAAACTAAGGTTTCATAAAACATTGGTTCTGTGGTGACGTAACACCATTAGTTTCACTCGATTTTCTTTAAGTAGCCAACCTATTGATTTTCATTCTTAAGTTTCTACACGATTAGTGAACTGTTTGTGTTGATTAAAGTTGTTAAAGTATACAAAGAGAAATATTCCAAGTTATTGTGAAATCGATGTCAAAAACCGATTGGCTAAGTTCATACGCACAAATACACATTTATGAGTCCGTTAACGATTGTTCTAAAACACTCGTATAGTTTTAGAGCACTTCAAACGAGTTTGTTTTTGGAAGTGTCATGATTACAGAAAGAAAAATGTCCGAAAATACCCGCATTTCGTTGTCAAATTTCCAGCGTTTCAACTTTTGCAGTTGGTTTGGTGGACACAAGCAAAGTTGTGTTAAAAAAAGATTATGATTGCTACAAAATAAAAGTTTGGTTTTCTAGGAATGTCAGCAGACACTAGTCCTCTTCAGCTCATCTATTCTACTAGGTTAAACCATTATCGGCTTATTAGAAAGAAACATGATACGATAGTTTATGAAGTGGGAAATTCTATACGAAAACGAAAACCTTCATTATAAGCACAATACTTCTATCGCACAATGGTGAGGATATGAAATTTATTTGATAAAATAATATCTTAAAATACAGAGCTAATCATCAATGATATTTTCATTGTTAAATTCTTCCGCATATTGATCAAAAGGCTTTACTATTATTGTTCTCTATTTAATCAGTTTTACATTTATAAACCGAGCAAAAACAATTTTTATTATTATATAATTTTCTATAGATAATTTATATTAGCATTAAATGTGTGTCAATAGGTTTGCTGTTGTACAAGACTGGGAGTAGGTACTCAGTAATGTGGGGCAACCTTTCTTGCAAATCGATATGAAGAAATTCCAGAGAACATTATGAGCTACCGAATTCATCTTTATTTATTGAGCTATGGACGATCGGTCGGGCTTCCTCGTGTAGGCGTAAAAGCCATTAAATCCGGCAGCCACATTTAGGAATAACCGAACAACTGCTTCTTGCATTCTTCGGAACCCTATTAATATTTTAAAATGTTACATTACAAACAATTACTATACAATGTAGCGACATTAAGCTGACTCTAGTACAAGGCGCAGGTGATTTGTGCAGTTTAACATATGGGTGGCGGTGAGCGTGACGTCATTAATCTCGGCGTGTCGCCGCTGCAGTTGCCCTCGTGTAACACTGCACATTGGTACAGTTCAGTTACGATTACGTACACAAGTATTTGGCTAAGCGACGTTCATGTTTAACGTAAACACAACTAAAACTTTATATACCTACCATGAGCGTGCATGTTTATGAATCTGTCAAATAAAGAAATCTAAGACAGAATAAATAGAGGAATACAAATAACGAACGATGATGACCTTAACAGATTAGGCTCATTATAACCCTACGTCCTTATGTCCCGTTATTGCGCAGCTGTGCATCTGACAATAATAAATACAAGCGAAATCCGTTTATTAAGTGATATCATTACAAGTGTTATTCCCATAGCGATTACCTTGAACATGTTTGTTATCTTTTATTATAGAATACGTTCCCTGACGTCCGAGAGTCAAGTCTAGGAAGTGGATGTATGAAAAACGTGATGAATGTATAAAAACATTCCGGATTTATAAAGATAGAGATATTTTGTGTTCGGTGATTTCTGGATATCCTGTCCCCACGTACCCAATACGTACGTCCCCAGTACGTACGTTCCCAGTACGTATGTCCCCAGTAACGTACGTCCCCAGTACGTACGTCCCCAGTACGACGTCCCCAGTACGTACGTCCCCAGTACGTACGTCCCCAGTACATACGTCCCCAGTAGGTAAGTTCAGTGGCGAATGTACATGCTAATGTCGACCATACATGCTAAAAAAGCCCATTCGCTCCCGCTTTTATAGAGTCTGGTCCCGCTTTTATAGAGATATGGTCTATAATGAATTTCTGCCAAAGGTTTTCTAGGTGAATTAACGGATTTTCTGCAAGGCTCTTGTCTTTGAAGTCACACGATCTACACTTTGTTCCAGTAAGCATGTAGTATACCTAGGTTAACTAATCCCACAAAAGCGACGCATGTAAAGTAGGGCCCTAGTTCCTACCCAAAAAACTGATGTTGTGAGATTCAAAATTAGACCAAGTTCTAATCACAATTTAATTCTAAATAAATTAGATATCAGGATACGTAACATACTGCTTATAATGGGCACCTTATGGGGCACATATTTGTGTACCTACCTAATATGAGACTAAGAAGTTTTATATACGCTAATGTAAATAATATAATGTTAGCAATCATTACCATCAGTATATAAATAGTACTCAGTGGTTTTTAATACAAAATATAACTGTATATATCCAAAATGGGGAGTGTATAATAAGAAACATAAGTCGCCATATAATTTCTATCTCGTTCCCGTTCACGTAATGGGTATTTTGTTGTCACGCATGAGCTAGTGAGTAGCTACTCGTATGTATGTCATAATTTCTACGACTTTCCAGGCACTGGGAGAAGTGAGCATTTGCGATCGACGATTTAAATATCTACCATAGTGTAAAATCGAAATAACATGATGTGATTTTACCAATTCAAATTCGTTGCTGCAACATAATAAATGGTGTCCAATGACGCCAGTCATTTGTACCGCTCAACGTGTGGTCGACGCCATATTGAACATTTGCGGACGGTCTGTAGTAAAACAAGACGTCTTGATGTGTTCTAGTGTCATTACGTAAACTCATTGTTATCCTGTACAATAGTATGGGTATTGTTGATGTTACTGTGATAGCAGCCCTTGTCAAGAGATGTGTAGTCGACACGACAGTTTCCAAGTCATCACGCCAAACATGGTATGCTTGCAACTGAACGGCATTTTACGAGACCAACACGTTACCAAGCTCTTCTTTTGAGCGTTACAAACGCTGAACTTTACATTTACAACTAGAGCAATAGGTGTATCTCACCTACATCTCGTACAAAGATTCTCTCTATAATGCCTCCGTACGCTTCATCATTCGTAAAACGTTAAATCATTTCAATAGTAGGCACTACTACCCTGTACCCTGACGGTAAAGAGGTTGTAGCTCGTTTACAACAATATGAGGTCTTTTATATTGATGGCAGGATTTTGTGCCAGTACCATACAATTTCTCGTTATGAATAGCTCATTTACTGACTGAGTAATTTTTTTTATAGCGAAATAAAAAAGGTCAGAATAGAAAAGAGCGCAATGGAAATTTTGAAGGTATGTTAAAAGTGGAATACCTTTAAAAGCCGTGTGACCGAATTTAGTCCTTAAAATAAAGGCTTCACATTTTGCTTAGTGCATTTAGAAACTTAACATTTAACTTAACATAAAGAATACAAAAATAGTTTCGTTCTACAAACAGTCTTACAGTATTCCGCAATGCATTCATGGTACCGAGCTCGCGAGATCTAGGGCAGACGCTTATAAGAGACCTGTTCACTCTTTGTCCTATCTGTTCTGATAAGGACGATTGCAGAATCTATTCTGGAAACAATTGAACAGGTTGCACAATGAACTAAGAACCCATATTGCAACTTTCCAACATGATGCCGGTGTAATTCTCTGTGTACTGAACTGGCAGTTTTACCTTGATGTGAAATAGTGACAAAATCAATTTATGATGATTTTATTGTAATAATTTAATAACTTTAATAATTAAAATGTGTAAGTAAAATGTTTAATCAATATGAGTTTGGTTTTTGGCTTTGTGTTTTAGAATTTACATTAATTATTATACGAATGGTGTCATTGTGTATAATGGTTCGGATACATTTAAATACATATACCTACATACATCCCAACTTTTTAGTCCTAAACATGTGTAACTTCATAATTAGTATAAATCGTTTACTGATTTCTTTGCGATCTTTAGTATTGATTACGCAAATTCAAGCATCGCCGCAACATAATATGGAAAACTGCTAATGAGTCGACTAAATCTATTGATTTAGGAACAATTGGTATTAGTATTTATGTCATATATTACCTATTGGATATTATATGCTTATAAGCGAACAAATAAACATCACCTTGTGTCTTTACCTAGCGTAGCACGTTCGCTGTTGCGCTATATGTCACAGGGGCAGTTGTCAAACCAGCTACGGTGTGTGCCGTCCCAATAACTCCGTCACTAAAGTGGAAATTAATCTTGAACAAAATTTGACATAGACGTTTACATGTTTTCGTTTATTATGTATCATGGTTTACAAATCGGTTGCAGAAAAAAGTAACTGCTACGCCTGAAAACAGCAAAAAATTTAGAATACGATCTGAATTAAGAATAAAATTCGAAAGTTGCCATTTAATTAATCGAATTCAATTTGTTAAATATTTAAATTTAGAAATATAGTGTACAATTAAAAATTATAGGTCAACTTGTCAACGCATTTATGTCTTGTATCGAATTAAAAAAAAATACCTCCGTTTCTCGAATTACGAGTGCAAATTTGAAATAAGATAAAAAGGTTAAAATAATTGAATAGGGCAAGGTAAACCCAGTTCAGTTTCGGATTCGTTACAGAAATGTTTCAACTGTATTTATTTCTTCTCAGTCTCTATGCATTCGAGGTATGTTTGCGTTGCCTCTTTGAAAGGCAGCCTCACTACTCTCCGGGCTCTGGTTCGGGTTGCATCAGTGGATTAGCAAAAATCTCCAGGTCAGTTAGATGCTGATTGTGACGGATAGAAATCCTCTTTAAAAATACAATGTTATGTTTCAATTTCGAAGATACAGAAGTGAGTATAAAAGCAATTTAGAAATAACATATCTGTTATGTATGGTTAGTATGAAAACGTTATTTATAATATTATATTCTGCCAAAATAACAAGCCCCAAATGTAAACTGAGGGCACTAACAAGAACAGAAGCTTTATTTTTTTCTACGCACCACAGCTTAATTGCTATTGAAAGAAAATATTTTCATACTGACGGGATTTCAGCTTTTCTTTACAATTTTTTCAGAAAAATATTTTCTTTTCCTAAAATATTTCTTCAATGAAATTAGTCTTCAGCTCAATAATAATACAAATTTGTTTTAAAAAAAACCTTCGTAATTATGTACCTATTTTTATTTGACTTTTAAACTCTACGCAACTAATTTAAACTAATTAAACTAAATTCAGCGACTCTGTTTCTACTTAGTAGACAGAAACTTATAGAATGTATTTTAGAAATCTTTATTGTAATTAAAATTCGTAAGGTGTTAATAAAATTAAACACAATATTCAGGCCCTTTGAATTTGGTTTGGTTAGAATATTGTTTTTATGGAATAAGGAATTAGGAAACCTTATCGATCATAACATATTAGTAGCGAGATAGTTTTATCCAATCAGAGGCAAAGTAGTTCATAACTATAATCATATTATACATATGTACACGCGGCCTACATATTCAGATCCGAGCAAATATTTGCCTACAAAGTTTTCCGACCTTGAATTGAGTCCGAACAATTCAGAACAAAATGTAGACTGGGTAGTTAATCACTTCGTAAATCTATCATCCGTTTAATATTAGATTAAAACTAAGGATTAAATATGAGATGCGACGTGTTATTTTAGAATTTATTAGACCTAATTAGCATTATTATTAAAAAGGTCTTTCTGATTGAGATATTTCTGATTTAATGTAAAAATTAAATGTAAAAAACGATGTGATAGACGTTTCAATTCACACTGCAGTGCTTTTGATATATCCTTCTTGCCTCGCTTCTAATTGCCGCCTTAGCAAATGGCGTATTGTTCTAGTTTTTTTTGTGAACTGTTTCCATATTATTATTAGTTTTTGCAAAGTAAGTACACTACCTCATTTACAGTACCTATCACACCCGCATATAATACCAAATAGTAGTTAAGTTCGAACAAAGATCCATTACAAATATGGCACCTTTCAAGTATAAGATGGAAAGCGAGGATGATTTATTGAGTGATTTTGTTGGTAACTTAAACCACAAAAAGTACTACACTTTCGTACATGTCATTTGTATTTAAGCGTCAATCAAATAGTAGGTACTAGAGAAAATGATGTCGTCCCATGTCATTGGCGCCGAAGCAATTCCACTAATTATTATAGAGTACAAGAAATAACTATTGCTAAAGCAAGCGATCCACAGGGGGTTCTTCCGCATCATTAATCTCCTCCATTCATTTATTGCGTGTGTCACATTTAGCAGAAATCTTAGTATGATATTAAAGTAACGACTTTATCCCCCTGAGTGGTCCCTACAGACTTTCCCAATGTTAATAATCAGTGTTCTACGCAACGACATTTTAATTTTCACTTCATATTTTTGCTAAATTGTATATTTTTGGTAATAAAATTATTTACTCAAATTTGCTCCTATAATTTATTTCAAGAGTAAGTAAATTAAATAAGATTGTAATATTAAGCGATAAACTCTTAATTTTCCTGAAAATTTATGTCGATAAATTATTTAATTCTTCATTTACACATATGTACATATATGTATATGTGTGTATACATATATTAAACGCTATAAACATTTCAGTTTCGGTATTTATTTAAGATATATACATATGTACGTAGAATAGACATTCTCGAACAAGGAAAGACTTACTTAAAACAATGTTTCTATAATGTCGTGTCTCATTATATATCTTAACCTTTTTGTAAGGAACAAAAGTATGTTCTATTTCTGTTATCTTATTTTCTAATGTAGCTTTTTATAAGAAGTATGAGAGAAATTGGAGAACCATACTAATTGATTGGTGTCTTTATTTAGACAATGGTGTTATTATAAATAACCTAATTATGTCGTTTGTTTAATTAATATACGATGTCATACATAATGTTTATTACAATTCTGCAATCACCTATTCAGACTGTTGTATATTGTATGTTGCATGTCATTAAAGCTTATTGTTGAATATTGGTTTAAGCGATCGTAACTTAGATGCGGGAAACTTGCAAACGATCTGTATAATTAAGCAATGCCGGACGTATTCTGGTATTACATAATAATGATGATTAGAGCCTTTTACGAGCAACCGATAGGCAGTCAAGATACTGGGATGTTCTACGTACTTGCTTATACGTAAATAGAGTTTTTATACTTGCAGAAACATAAAATTAATGTATCTAATGGAGGAAACGTAATGTAATGTAAGTATTGTTATACGAAAAATATCGCTTGTTGTAATTTTTGTTTATTTTGTTTCGCAATGTCAACAAGGCCCACCTACTTAGTCTACCCTATTAAATGCCTGTTCAAAACGAAAAAGTAATGGATTGCCCTCAGTACTAGCTGCATACCGTCAGCGGCACATGAATAGAGGAAAACCCCGGGCTACAAAATATTATGTACAATATATTCCCGGAATTTATGGGTAATTTTTTTGTTTATTGTCTACATGTATATTTTTTTTTGTCTCTATACCTTGTTGTAAAACGAGTTAGCCAATCCTACTCAAGAGGATTAAATTTTTCATATATATTTTGGAATATTTATTATGTTAACCTGCAAAAATTTAATGTCAATATGTCATATATGTGTATGTCAAAAGGTAATATAATTATGTAAATTCGTCATCACGGATGTCTGACCGGGGTTAGAATCCAAGACCGCCAGCCATCAGACCGGCATATGCGACGAAACGTATCCCCTTTGCAACAAAGGGGAAAACCTGTAGAAATTGTGAATCCGAAACATATTAATTTAACCATGGTACAGTACATGAAAATGAATAAAATACTATAACAAAGCAATTTTACGTTGCATAAAATGATTATGGTAAAAAAAAGGTTTTGTATGACGTGCGTAAGTTTTTTAATCAATTTTACCATATCTGAACTCTTTAACAATGTGCGTTTAAACTCTGAAAAGTTTCCGTTATAATTATCATTGAAGTCAAAAATAATGAAGGGTGTAAAGACAGCGATCGCTCTACCAGATAAGAAAAACACCATGTTCACGCCCCTCCAGAGATAAGGGTTGCGACCTCTTTCACGATTTTCGCAGTAACTTTGACAAGTCATTAACTTTTTTTTTATACGCCTGTCAAAACAAAATTATTGAATAACTTTTTTTATCAGGCTGTGTAATAAAAGTGAATGGTTATTTTTCCGATTTTTATTAAAAATAGTATTAGTATAAATGGAATAAAAACTCCTGTACATTTATTTTTAAAGTAACAAAAATCCGTAAATAAACAGCTATATAAATTGTAATAAATATTTGAGTATAGAATTAAAATAAAATCTCAGTTAGATTCATTAAAACCGTAAGAGGAAGCAAATAAAGATTGAGAAATGCAATAATTAAAATTCAAGTCTTCATTGTTATTTTATTTACTTTTAAAATTAATATTATATAATAAAAACATTAAAAATTAAATTGAAGCAAATATTTTCGAAACTACTTACCGAAAGGTATTTTAATTCTTTCAACTTTCGCGGCTTCATTTTCACGCGTGAACTCCATAATAACAAACAAATGCAACACCAGTTGGCAAAGCCTAAAAAGAGGCTTCGATTTTTTCTGATTACAGTTCCTTTTTAAGCGCATCCTTTGTGTTAAAGTCATTTTGCGAATCATTTTTGCATGTCTAAAAATGGGAGCACTTTGAACAAATTTCCGCGCAGTTACAGCTAACTCTGGTCGAGAAGCGAAGTTTGCAGTCAACCGAGGACCGCAGAACCGTTCGTTCCCGCTGAGAGTCGAGTACCGACTGCACCGAAGTCCCCAAGCCCTTCCGCGCCCGTCTGCGCTCTGCCCCGTCGCTCGCCTTCCAGCACGATACGCACGACTTGTTTTATTACTTTTATTTTTCTTTAATAATCTCGTTTAATGGTCTGTTCCCTTTCGATGAAACTTCTGAAATTTCCCTCTTTAGTGTTACTCATATCCGCAACAAGTTCGTACGTTTTCACATCGCCTTTTACTGTTTCGTTCCGTGATTAATTGTCTTGGGCCTTTTATTCGCGCGTCTATCAGTTCTTGAAGTAACATCTCTGTTGCAAGAAAACGTTTTCCCTTGGATCGTTTCAACACCTGCAATAACATATTCGACAAGTTTATTTAGTTTTGTAAATATATGTAACTTTATAAAACTGTTTAAGTTTCGCTTTTTACAGTGACAAAGGACAAGTAATGTACAAAGGTATATGCATTTTGAGAATCTTCTGAAAAATGTATCTCATATAATTATACATTTGCCCATTTATGCTTGTGTCCACGTACAGCAAGAATTGTTATGTTTATTGTGATATCACAAAACAGCTGCCTTTTGACTCAGAGTGACAAAAAATGTTATTGTATTTTACGCTTTACCATATCTACTATATATATAAAACTCAAAGGTGACTGACTGAGTGATCTATCAACGCACAGCCCAAACCACTGGACG
>DWQT01003751.1:0-12066 GCA_018244895.1 Myscelus amystis hages | reverse complement strand
AGCGTGGTAGGCTATGGCCTAATCCCTCTCACTATGAGAGGAGACCCGGTCCAGCAGTGAATCATTAAAGGGTGAAAAAAAATACATATTTACCAACAATGGCTTAACATTGAACCGTGTTTACCATGATAAACGGTTCCACTTATTGTCACGTGCATCGCCTCGTGATGAGCAGGGTAAACCATTAGTCTGCCATGCTTTCCAAATGCCACCCTTATTTAGTGTGTGCCACTCAATATCTATTTTCATACTCACAAAAAACATGCCGGTCGAAATTGTTCGCATAATCTAGTATCATCATTAATCTCGTAAAGTTGAAGTGAAGCAGATAGCCTAGTGGTTTGCAAGTCAGTCCGCTTCGGGGGTATGGGTTCGAAGCGTGACACGCATTTCTTTACACATTTAATGACTCAGAAATCTACATAACACTCGCTATAGGGGTTAAACATCGTGAGGAAACCTGCACACCTTAGAGATGAGATGTAAGAAAGAGTATATTTTCTTAAGTATGTGAGGTCTGTGAATCCGCACTTGACAAATGTGGTGGTCTATGGCCTGCAACCTTTTCTAATAAAACTGTCGAGAAAGCTAATAGGTTTTCTCACGATACACATCTGAACCAATATCTACACACATATGTACATACGTATATAATAAATATCAATCTCGCTTACATCAGTCTCGTTTAGATAACGATCACAAGCTGCACTAAGTCTGGTGGTCCCCGCTATAAAGTCCCGATACTATCTTACATTAGCCTCCCGAATGACGAGAAAGCCCCAAAATATAACTGGTTAAGTCCGATTTTAGTTCGAGATTACGCGCGGGATTTATGTTGAAGATAATTTTTATCGCTTGTCTAAGACCTACAGTTGGCTAATGAATTATTGTTGTTACGTCACAATTATAAATCTATTTAATGTACCCTAATTGCATTATACTCAAGTCGTATTAAAACTGGAATTTATTCATAATTGTACAATCATTTTGACCACGTAATGAATATTAATTATTACAAACACAAATGGCAAAAATAACAACACGTAACTTAACTGCTAATATTTCCTCTCTTTCTGTTGTATATAAGCTGCGTTTATTTGGAATGAGACAAAAGATATGACTTGGATATGTAGGTAAGTATTTGCCGTTACCGAAGGCAACAATTCGTGGTTAAGTTTTAACATGAATTGTCATTGTTGTGACATTGTCAACATACCTACGGTAGGTCAAGTTCGCATCGTCTGTTGACCTTCAAACCAACTTCAAACTTCAAAGTGACATTTCTAATAGAATGGATATAAATATTAATGATCAATAGAAACAGTACTAACGTACATTTATGTCGTTTACCCGCGTGTTCATTATATGCAGGAAATTACAATTATAATAATGTTACATTTTCAATTAAACTAATTAATCTAACGCTCTGTAACGAGACATAAACGACCAACAATAACGTATTCGAACCCAAATCCAAGGTGTGTGTTGTTTTCGCGGCAGACGCGGTGTCGTTGCGAGCGGTGGGTGTAGACGGCCGACCGGTACGCCGCGCGCCGTCGACGCGGGGCGCGGTCGAGCGGGGAGAGCGGAGCGCGGTGCGGCGCGGCGAGCGGGCAGTGCGCGCGTGGCAAGCGATGAGTGAGGGCGTCATGTCTTTCGACGACATCATCGCCAAAGTAAAGGAGCACCCCGAGCTGTGGCAGTCGGGCCACCCGTTCTACAGGCACCGCGTCGTCAGCGCGAAGACATGGAAACAGATCGCGGCGGAACTGAAAGCGGACGGTACGTATTCTATTCGACTCGCGCACGATTGCGCACCAACTTGAAACGTTCGCGTCGCCTAAGCGAGGAACACAGAACACTGGGGCACGCCGTGTAAACTCGGCGTACGTCACGGCGTCGTCGTAGCGCTCGGGGGCGATAAAATTCCGCAGCGCGTTCAAAATGGCGGCGGGCGCGGCGTGACGCCGCATGTATGAGTGAATGAACCGGTTTGAGGCGGTTCGCCGCGGCGCGGCTATGCCAACCGACGTATTTTATCCGATAAGCGTTGTATATAGCGAATATTATTAAAAATATTTTTTTTGGCAGTTTATATTTATATACATATTATATATGCATAGTACAAACATATTTTATGGGTTTTGTATACGCAGTGATATTTTTATATAGCATGATGCAATTAAAAATACTCGTGCTATAATTATTATCGGGAGTATTTTTAAATTTTGCACTATGGCATTACCTACATCCTGTTACGGTCTTTTTATCGCGTTCGTACGAAAATTCAGACGATACGCGCTTGAAACGGAGGAAGCGGTCGCGTGCCAATTGGCGAAACTATTGCGCCGCGACAAGATTTCCTTTTCAACCGTATACATTGAGGAGTAATAAAATTTTACGGTAGATATGTCATGCTAGGGTACTTTCGCCACAGTCCCGTCAACTTGGCCGCACTACAATAACTTTCTATTTATGAAAAATTATTTAATTTATTTTAATTCTTTATTGCTATTTCATACGGATCATACGGATGAAGAGGGTCAAAAAAATTATGTTTTCATCTATAAGTAAGGTAATTTAAACTGTTTTTGTATCGCTACCAAGGTTCATAAATAATCATAAATTAAGGAACCATATATACCTATATTTAACTGTATTAACAAATTAGCACCTGTATCATCAGTGCATTCGGAAAACTCAAAGCGATCTAAATCGAAATTTCAACATTACGATTACAATTTCATACTGGACAGCAATAAATTAGATTCCCGAAATGGGAATTGTTGACCAACAAAAACCTAACAGCGGCTGTGTTATTGCAGAGATACTCGTACGGAAACGCTGGAAGCACCTGAAGGACCAGCACAGGAAGGAGCACAAGAAAGTGGAATCGGGGATCATGCCGAAATCGTTCTGGCATTACTACAATGATCTGCTGTTCCTCTGGACGGAGACGACGTACAACGAGAGCGTGGCCGCGACAGAGGCGAGCGACAACGAAGGTTACAGCAACGGCGGGAGCGACAGCGATGATGCGCCGTTAAAAGCGAAGAAACGAAGGAAAGCTAGAACCGAACGCACCCCGTCCTCCCCGTCGCAGATGTCGCCGAACGGGACGACGGCAATGCAATCGTTGATAACGAAAAGTCCCGATTCGGGGCGACTGAACTTTATACTGCACAAGCTGAACGCCCTGGATGAGCTGATCGAGAGCCGGAATCAAGTGCAAGTGGACCACATGAGCAACGACAGCGACTACATGTTCATACTGAGCCTGCTGCCGATAATGAAGAAATTGACGGACATCCAGAAGCTGCAGTTCCGCGGGAAAATGAACGACTGGTTGCTGACTCTCATGACACAGAACGAGTACACGAATTGCTACGACTACAACGCGTATCAGAACGACAGTAAGGACGTTCAAACGCCGACAGGGCAAAGTTAACGGGACATTTTATGAGGAGTCAGTGATAATGCGGCGCACTGACTGCACTGCGAAACGCTAATTACATTCCGTACGGTGTGAGATTTTTTAAATGAGCAAATGGAACAAAACTCAATTGTTTAATAATATGTTAAACATTGGTGCATTATTTGTGGTAATTTTATGTTTGTTGCCAACGACATCGCGGCCACTAACATACCAAAATCAACCAGAAAAATACTCATTATGCTAGTGTTAATCAATTCGTAGCAGCCGACAAGGCTCAACGAACAATATGCATAGCGAAAAAGTAACTTGAATACCAACCCCTTTTTTATTAGCAAGATATTACAGTAAAAGTTCCTCCAGTAACTTTACAATGTCGTTATTCTCTTGTATTTTGACCCTGTATACACACTGCCTATATTTGTGTTATTGTTATTATTTTTAAATTAGTGACAGCCCCATTCATAAGCGCTCAACGAAATACTGAGTATATACTTCAGAGAGTAAAAGGGACAACAAACGACAGATAAATAGTGTGCTGTGATTATGAATAAGGTATCCAGTTTATTGTATAGTATTTTAAAAAAATGTGATATGATTGTGAACAATAAAAGTTATTTCAAATAACGGTTTTCATTTTTACTTATATTTGCTTTTACCTGTTCTGTGAGCGTAGCTAAACAAAGCCAATAGATTTTTTCCAGTTCAAAATTGATCCTAAAAACTTCTTACTTTTTAAATATATACTTAGAATAAAATTTATTCATAAATAATAATAATAACAATATACAAGCGGAGTCATTAAGAGTGTACTGTTACTGAGTGTAATAAAAATATCTAAAAAGCACTGTGGACAATACATATACGTATGTTTGTTAGTCGCCCAGTAACGATAACACAGGGATTAAATGACCTTATTTGCAACCAGACAGCCGTGTGTGTGGTATTGTTTCAATTATTTAAATATGTACTCGTTTGCTCATATAATATAAACATACCTGATCTAATAAACACAAGATAGGTCCACGAGACACTGACATGGGTCTAGAGCAGAATAGATCCTACCTACGTTTAATACTGCGATAAAGTGAATTCGTTAATACAGCATTTCACATTCGTTCCAGATTCAAACTTGGTGAAGAAACGCTGGAAACATTTGAAGGACACGTTCAGGAAAGAGATAAAGAAGATGGCAACGAACCAAGTGGCGCTGTCCTCGTGGATCCATTACAACGAGATGGAGTTCCTGACAGACGAGATCACGAAGAAGCCGCAGCAGAAGAAGGAATCGGAAGGTGAGTCGGAGAGCGAGAGCGAGGCAGACGACAAGCCGCTCAAAAGGGCGCAGAACGCCGCACAGAAGAGGAGACACGAATCGACCGTGACGTCACGGATGGACGCCAAGAAGCAGAGCTCGATCAAGTTCAAGAAAATCATGCGCAGCCTGAACACGCTGTCCAAGTCCATCGAGAAATCGACAAGTGGCGGTCCAGACGAGCACCTGAAGAACGACACCGACTACATGTTCCTGGTGAGCCTGCTGCCGACCATGCACCACCTGACTGACGTGCAGCGGCTGCAGTTCCGGGGGAAGATCAACAACTGGCTGCTGAACGCGCTGGTGGAGAACGAGTACCCGAACTGCGACAGCAAGATGTACCTGCAAATGAAACTCAATGACGTCAAACCTGACAAGGATAACTGTGGATACGAGTGATGTCGTACTCAATCACACCGGCTTTACTGACGAAGATACGCTTTGCTGTGTAGAATATTGGAACGAAGTACCTTATCGCGCGTCGGGAAGGAGGCTAGACGGGAAAAAATCAGACGGCAGTTGTCCGACACCCTAGTTTTGCCAATTAAAAGAAACAAAATGCTATTACAATTCCTTCGCTAGTTAATCGAAAGGAACTTCGTTCCATCCGGGTGTTCGTTGACACCTCTCTTGTGTTTTCTTTTTGTAAATTTAAGACGAAGACTTTCTGCGGTCGATACCGGGCTATGCATTTCAATATCCTTGAATAAGACTGAAGAAGTGCATGGAAATTGACCACTCCCAAGTGTATACGGATTATCGTGCCATTGAACCGTAAATTAGAGCCGAGTTACTCGGCTGCACACTCGGTAGGATTCAAATCAAACCGAGTAAAAATCAATATTCGGTTCTCGGCACAAACTGAACTCGGTTCATTTCTAATTATAATTAAAAATTACGTCACGTAACTAACGCTACTTTAATTTTAATTTAATGAAACGTCAAAAATGAATGCGATTACATACAAATCCATAGTTTCATGTAAGATACTTTTTGTAATATTAATAAATTGATAATTAATTAATATCGTTGTTTAAATTTGTAACCCCGTTCATTGTCATAAATTGGACAAACATTGAAATATGATGCAATATACATAAAAAAAGATCAGTTTTAATACTTTCAAGTAGAAATGGTGTAAGGTTATTCTAGTCTATTTTTATAAATATACATAGAATTGACCAAATTGAATTGAATTTTAAATATACTTTTAAACAATGAATAAAAATAGAATATTCAATATGAAATGTACAAAAGAACCTGTAATGTATAGATCATAACACAAAAACAACAGTCTGTATATCAAATTATACTAAAAATGTGTTAAACCTAAATAAGACTCCCAGATTGGTGGTGAGCTGCTATTGTTGCAATACATATTTGCAATTATGAATATTGTTATTGAGCCTACAAAAATTGATGAACTCTGATTAAAACATTTATTACCCCCATTAAGTGTATGTTATACCTCACAATGAATAGAACAATTTGAATTTGAATAATTCCTGTTTGTTGGCTGTAAGAACGTTTTTAGCCAAGCGAGTGTCGTACTCGTATGTCAAAGATTGAAAAGGTTAAATAGCATTGAAATTCATTGGAACGTCTATACTTTGTTCCTACTACTTACGCAGCACATCGACATGAGTAAACATTTGTCTACTTGAAGCGTTAAGCAAATCAAAGGTGTAATAATGACGAAGACGCAATGTAAGTGAGAAGTAGGGTAAAAGCCACAATGGTGGTCTGATGCAAGTTTGCACAAGAATTTTCTATTTCGCGGGAAATGCGTTGCAATGCAGTGCTGCATATGAAACTGTTACTTCATGCAATTCTTTTCAATGTACATAAAATTATGGGAACAACCTTTACCAAGCACTTTTTGGACAATAATATATAAAAATGTTATAGAGAATTCCAGCTATTTTAATACATTTCGACTAATAAACATTAACCAGTGTCAGAAGTAAGATGGCAGAAATATATGCAATATATTAAAACATTAATGTATGAAGATTAATGATACGTGTGAATTGGCCATCGTTTCGGCCAAACACACGGAAGCATAGTCGCAGGTGATGCGGCTAGCCGCGCGGGTGCGCCGGCGCATCCCGCGCTTGCCCAACACCAACACGCCCGCATTCCAGCGGCGAACGCGGCAGCGCGCGCACGTATCACAAGTGTTGCAATACAATTTACAACCCAGTCTCTGATAATATTCTAAGCGATCGCCCCTGCCGTATATGGAAGAATTATTGAACATGAAACTAATGAAATATTAATACGAACGGGCATGTATGGACAAGTATTAAAGCGCCGACACAAAGCTGAATGCCGTTCGAACGGCCAACAAATCGCAACCGACGGTAGCGCGGTGCAGTACAAATATTAATTACACGGCAATTACGAAAATGATTTGCAACCCAGATAACATCGAGTGGACCGCTTCCCACACGGATACGCGCAATATTGTGGCCAATCAATAATTGTTCCGCATAATGCCGCGAGAAAATGTATTGAGATTATCCCCTACGGCCGGTTCGACGTAAAGCACCGAATAATTGGCATATCGTTATAATTGCTGTATCCCATTTGTGTGCCGTTCAATTTCAATTAACCGTAGTCACCCGAGGTGGTTATTTAAGCGACGCTGAACCGTGACACGCGTATTAATGATTAAAACTTCAAAGTGGTGTCGGCGCTAAGAAAAATCCCTGTGCTCAATTTTGTAATACATTTAATACGGTGTACCTACTATCGTAAGCGACACGACGATCGTATTTATGTGTGAGCGTATTGAAGTATTGCAGTCGAATTAGCTCAACCATTACTTTTGTTCGACGCTCGAAGCGATTGTTGGGAGGATATTTAAAATGTTGCCGCACACCGGACTGATCCGTGGCATTTAGGCGCGTTGCAAAAACGAATACAAATCGTTATTTGTACACCGCTTTGACTAATTGTCCGATGACGGATCGGGCATGTCAGAATGTACTGACGTTAATTCGCAATGCACCGCTCTGTAGCGGGTCACCGGCGAAGAAACGTACTTGTGGGGTGTCGCCGTGTCTAATCCTATTTGAACTGGGGCTTCTGTTCTGACGCGTGTGTCGGTGGCTATCCTTAAATACATCAAGGGGCAAACTCTCTATAAACATGGCCATTAATCATTAAATGTCATACATTAATGTCTGTACTGTTTACACTTATACGGAATTTTCCACATAAAACTCATTTTATGCAACAAAACGCAATGCAGTGTATATGAAAATGTCAAACGTGACGGAAACTTGTCAACTACACTAGACACTAGATGCGACACTAAATATAGTGTCACAATAAGTTCACCAATTACAGACACTCGTGTTCATACAGAGACATTCGACGAATACACTGAGTGTACGGTGTATAGTGTCGTAGTCTGAACCGGCCTTAACGGGAGTCGAATAGGATATTTATTTCCCAGCTTGGACACAATAAAATTGTCAGAAGTTTGGGGATAGTTTATCAAAGGTTATGATCAATTTACTAACTTCGACTATATTTGTGTTTGCGACTATTATAGGTCATATAAATATGTTTTATTTCATAGGCGAATAACATTATTTGGCAAACCATGGTGGTACGCAGACCAGAGGTCAAACACCACTGCTCTAAAAGAATGATCTTATCTGTATTGATTGAGGTGCCAACATTAAACAGAGTTCGGGTCAAGGATAGATATGAATTGTTGTCGAAGATCCATATGCCATAGGTTAAAGATTTTCCATCAATTTTGAACTCAATGCACTACAACATAAGACATTGCCATTTGTGCAATCAATCTGAACTGAGACTTTTGTAAACACGTTAATTCGTTTCGGAATGTCTATTTCGATTTAATCTGCGACTTATTATCTTGTTAATTTTAGTCCAGCTATAGTAAGATCTATTAAAACTGTATGTTTCATCTGAAAAGCGTAGTTGCCGATGGGCTGAAGGTATGTCAGTCCTAAGAAATTATTACTAATTAATAGACCTGGAGTGACGGTTATGTATGTAAATAGGTATGTAGTAATGAACAATATTTTAAATAACTGTTACTAGTGATCATTTTATGATAAATAATCTTATTTTAAGCTACATCTTCGAACCTTTTATCTAGAACGGAATTTTAAAAATTATGACGAGAGTCCAAATTCATTTATGATAAAAAAAATATTTATAAAGCCTAATAAACTGCGTGTTAAATGAATTTATGCTCAACAAAATATTCAAATTAGATTCAATAAACGTAACCTATACACGATATTAAAAATAATTTGGATTATACCTATTAAACGCCTATTATAACCATAAAGCTGATATATTACTTAACAGATCCTTTCGAATTTAGAATTGAACCCGCGACCTGTGCACCAAGATGTCGTTTACGCTAACAACAATATATCCCTCCCGACTACATATCACAACACCGTTGAAGGCCACACGCGCGCCCACACTCCTGTTTTGCATCGGACCGTTCAGTTCCGGCATTCTCATTAGCACTCACATTAATTTACCAGCGTTTGCATATGCATAGACACCGTGTACCCAGTGACTAAGGGCGGAAGGCGGGTTGCCACGTACGGCACACCCGGCCACCTGCCCGTATCCGATCACCGGCGCTGATAGCGTCGATGATATTGAAATGATTTAATCCATTAAGTAATGACGTTGGACCGCAGAAATTATCTGCTTTATTTATTGTGTGGAAACAGCGGTGCGGCGCGCCATCAATATTCCGGCTGAGATACGATTAATACGTTATCTTGGGTCAGCGAATCGGTGCTAAGTTGTACCTGGCAGGTTTACTGTTAGTGACTTCGATTTACAGCTTCCTTTAGTAAACACGAAGGATTGGACAGCGAGTCTTTAAATGTCATCCCGAGGAAAGCTGACTCATACTCCACGTCCCCAGTCTCTAGTGGAGGATGTGCATAATTGATATCAAAGTGTTATAGGATTTCGTAGCTAAAGTGTAAAACGTAAACTAAACATAAGCTGTCTGTCTCTCTTTTGAACTTTGCATTTATGAACATTGGAAATGTTTACAGGGTTTATACCACTATAGAAACAGATATGATAAATAAAAAGAAATTAAAATAATTGGAAATTATTAAATATTTCTTGTTAATACGGAACCCTCAGTTTGCGAGTTCGACTCGCACTTGGTCGATTTTTTTAATTAGACGCAATAATCAAGAGAGTTATTTTTGTCGGCTTTTTTTCTCTCATCAGTCGTGGGTGGCATCACGATTATGAGGCGATTAGATTAAAATGTTTAATTAAACTTAATCTTAAGTTTTAAAGTGTATTTCCGCGTATAAGTCGATAGCATCTTGTATACACGTGTAAAAGGTCAACAATAGACTGATTGCATTTTGTAGGGCAATACGATTCAATATGTACAATTGTTTTACTGTAGAAATAATACACTGTAACGGTTTCCTGTTTTCCTTTTTGTTTTCCAGAATACCGGAATTTCTAACTTAATTTTTTCATTCCTATTACTGTTAATTGCGTAATTGATTAAAACCAATCGAACTAATAGTTTTAATGCGTGTTATAGATGCTAGTAATAGAGGTGATTAATGGAATGATAAAATTAATAGTTGCATTCGTTTCGAACGTCAATTCTAATGCCGGTTGTTGAGTGCACATTTCCACTTTTCCATCTAATTATCGAACAGCGTTCGTGTAAACGCAAGTGTCGAGTGGTAGCTAATAGAATAATCTTCATCAATAATCCCCGGAGTTTCCATCGCGAGTTCTAATCAACAATCGAAGGCGGTTAAATCGAACGTAAATTACCCGAGCGGGCATTTCGTTCTAAGTAGATGATTCTCAACAAGATATTCTACGATCATAAACATATCGCGGGCCGTTTCTTCGCGGACCGGCTCGCCGGGTACCTTTCTCTATTTTAGCGATGCAAATCTCCCGTATTCACACATTAAGTGGCACGCGATACATTACAGTCGTACAGTCGCCGCTGATGAGTGCGCCGGCCGACAACTGGTCCCTTTACCCTACATGGTCGCGCTGAATTCAACATATTAAATTATTATTTAGTTGCAACGGCAACGAATAACTTCGCTACCTTAGTCAACGTAGATTGAGTATCGGCGAACTAACTATAACTCAATGTTTTATTTCCACGGGATATATCCCGCAGGAACCAAACATTTTCGGCATAGTAACGTGTCTATATCTCTTCTTGATCCATCAGCTATCTATACACAAAAAAAAACATGTAGATCCGTCCGTTAGTTGCGATTTGAAACAAGCACAAACATACAATCATTTTCGCATTCACAATATTAGGTATGGACATAAAAGAGGGTCTGACGAGACAGAGAATATTGTGAATGCGTCTTTATACAAAGACGCCGAAGCATTTTGTAATACTGTTACGTAACGGACGACAATAAACAGACACGTGTTATATCCATTCATATTTTATTTCTAAAAATGTATTCATTTGTTTATTTTTTGTGCCGTACTTTTAATGCCTTTTCATTTTCTAAAACTATTTAGTGCTATAACTAATCAGTGCCTATTTGTATACGCTAAATAACAAAAAAAAAATATTTTTTAAATATCAACGAAATCTGGAGTCAGGAGTTTGAAAACTGTCCTCTACATCTAGTTTCAGTAAAATGGGAAATACAAAAATAAAAACATATGTATATATGTACCTACACACGACAACGACATATCAAATCATCCAAAGACCGTTCCATCTGCATACTGGTCCTTACAAGAATACACTCGCATTTAGTAATGCATGGGACAAACTGCATCATGCATACACGATGCACTTCCTCGCAGTCTAATAACATGCGTTATTTCACTGTGATGCAACTACTTTCGCCGTATGCCCGTACTCCGACAAGTTTTTTGTTAGATTAGCAGTCATCTTATCGGGCGACAGCATGGTGATAAGCGAAGCGGGAGCGAGAGCGGAAGCCTGAAAATGGTGCCTTTACTATATTTATATAAAATTGGTATCTACGTATATATATTGTAATATCAATAACTATAAGTACGTCATTTTCGAGCAGTTTTCAGATGTTCTGATTTTTGGGCCTGTTTTTGGAGACTTCCATATCGCATGCTTATTGGAATACTGATTTAACTCAAAAAAGACGATTTTTGGGAAATCGCAAAAGATCTTCCAATGAGACCTCATCGTACTTGTTGATGGATAAAATTAAAATAATATATCCTTAGGGCGCCAACAAATCGTAATGTCAACGTAATTCAAACGGTAAACGGTAGATGGCGCTAACAGAAG
>DWQT01003750.1:0-12067 GCA_018244895.1 Myscelus amystis hages | reverse complement strand
ATAATCAGTGGCGACAAAAAGGACTGGTTTCACTGCAGATGCATTACGTACGAGTATATGCGCGCGGAATAAACGGACGCTTGAGGACAAACGTACATTATTTAACATCATTTGTTATCGAAGCAAGGTAACAATTGATAAGCGGCGATCGCCTAATGTTTTTTTTAGTTCAACCTCCCAATCCAGGGGTCTAACTTCTTACGTGCGTTTTGTAACTGAAATTTAAATATCACTTGCTATAACGACGAAGGAAAACATCACGAGGAAACCTGCACTCCTTAGAGATGTTATAAAGTATATAATATTTACTGAGGTGATTGAAGTCTACCAATCAGCACTTGACCAGGGTGGCTGTGGCCTAATCCCCCTCACTATCAGAGGAGACCCGGGCCAGCAGTGGGCCTTTAAAGGGTGAAAAAAAATGTGCCCTCCTAAGTGACCCAGTTTTCAATCAGTTATTCTTGTCAAAAACCAATGGATTTCATTTTATTAGAATTCGTTAAGTAAATTGATCGCTCACCTTCTACCAGTCGTTTATGAGACACGAGAGTAAACAGCGCTGCTAATTACCAATTTCATATCGTTATTTGCTCGCCACTCGTATCTTCATACACAACTGCGTCCATTTTGACATTTCATTACCATTGACGCATCGTGTTATTTAGATATGTAAGCACCATCAACATTAACATCATTATCGTCTTCCTAAGCCTCGTACTGTACGCTTTCATATTTATGCTATGCCCATAAGTGATCTGGAATATTGGAAACCATTTTAACGAATTAGCTATAAACAATTTTTTTTACCCTGTTGTTGGTCCACTGCTGAACCGGTTCTCGTCTCATAGTGAGACTCAGTGAGAGGGATTTAGGCCATAGTGTACCACGCTGGCCAAATGCAGATTGGTAGACTTCACGCAACGTAATATTATATACTTTATAACATCTCTAAGATGTGCAGATTTTCCTTCACCGTTATAGCAAGTGACATTTAAATTTTGGCTATAAACGCACGGAACAAGTCAGAGCGCCAGGATCGAACCTAGACCCCCGGAATGGAAGTCAGAATTTCACCACTAGGCTATCACTGCTTCTTACAGTAAATTAAACATCCAATAGTCGATCGTGTCCAACAACAAAAACACATTCGTCTTTCACCAAAGGAATACAAGCTTAGAATAGACAATTAATATTCTAGAACAAACGCTTTACAGTTTGTACGTAGACCGTGAAATTCTTGCCGTCGAGCTGAAGACAGCGTCGACTGTCACAGACCATTGCGACCATTGCGGGACACGCGCCACCGCCGTAAGTAACGAACTGCAAAATTGTTTGAAGCGGATGAAAGTGTATACAGGAAGATATTGTGACGTGCATTTAGAAACATCGGTTTCCTTGAAATGAGAAAAGTCCCCGTCTAAATACGTGGTAAGCTTCATTTACTTTTAATTATAGTTCGGAATGTCTGTTTTAATAACGTAGTTTACTAATAAAACAATGATAGGTATATTGCAGTAATAGGGTTTGAAGTTAATGTCAAAAAACTTGTCACAGAAATTTGTTCGAAATAACAACGTCACGGGAACACGTTTAATAAGATAAAGTTGTTCCCCGCGACCATTCCCTGTCAATACATTTTAAGAGGGATCTCTATATTGATTAATGGTAAGCCAATATGGTGACTTGCTAACGTGGGCAACCATTTTTCACGGCTTATTACATTTATGGAACAACTTGGAAAGTTTGCGGCTTAAATGTTTCTTACACAGAAACTCGATGGTTGCGAAAAGAAAATTGACACTTATTCGACGTTAAAGTTACGGATCACAGTAGCAGCGCTGTCAATTTTCTTTTATTTAATTACTGTCGTTACATTTCAACAACACAAAGATGAATCAATGGTTCTTATTCTCTAGTAGTAATGGGAATATTTGATAGGTACAACAAAGACAATAACCAATATAATATGTATGTACATATATATTAAATTATTTTTCAATTTATTGTTCCAAGGCGAGACATTGGTTTTAGTAATACTATGGAAAATAGTGTGTATATCAAATATTTTATTGTTAATCTTCTAAACGCATATAACTTTGAACCGTTGTTAGTGTGCACTAGCATTTGCAACTAGCATTAACTAGCATTATCAAATCAATGAAATGTTTTATTAATCATAAACCAATATGTTCACTTCACACAATGTTGCTTAGGATATCATACCAATACTATATCGTGTGCTAATGAACTGGGTAGATAAGACCTCTAAGCTTTTAATTATGTTACACTACAATCAAACAATCCACCACTTATCCCGAGATAACCAACCTACCCCGTACATGGTCCTGCGAGCCGGATAAAAACCTGTCTTTGAAATAGTCTGTTTTTCTACTTAGTGATTTCGCTTGCGTACTTTCTAATCATCACGATTTAGTTGTCCCTTTTAAAGCAGAAGATCAGGAAATATTATAAGAGCACCTATTCTTGCCGCGGGCTGATGTGTTGTTTGGTAGATAGAAAGCTAAAACACTACGCGTTTCAATATAGTTGTTAAGGTGCTAGGTTTCAATGCTATTCTTGTTCTAATTCTCAATAGTGTGTGGAAACAGAATTATTCATTTAAGTAGTTCCACAGGGCAAAGGACACAATTTTCCATCTATAAACCCTATTTTCAATTATTATTTATATTTTGCCCTTACTTCTCTTCTTTTTTTTAAAGGTCTAAACATTATCATTAATACTTTCGAAGGTGGTGAGTAATTTTTTGAAAGAAAAAATAGATTACTCGCAGACTAGGTAAAGAAACGCTGTTATGCGCGTACTAAGTCGAAGGCAGAAAGAGTATTATATACGTGCATGAAAAAGCACGTTCACATGAAGGCAACATCGGGGCCGAGCCATATAAGAGTAGTAAATAACTCTGACTTTCAGAAAGGAATGCTGGAAAGGAACTCACAAAGGTCGAATGGATCGTAAGACAGACACGGGAGTAAGTAACGTAACAAAACGATCTTTCCAATTTCCCAGCATTACCTTTTCGGTTATAAAAGTTAGTCGTATTATTTTGGGACTATTCGCATATGGCTATCTCATTCTTAGCCACACAGAATCGTTTCTATGATCATTAGACCGTAAAATCCAGAAAGAGTTGCAATATTGCCAATTGCAGGCAAGCCAAGAATTAAATATAGAGTTCAAAAAAAAAATCCATTTTACAAAGCTGATATTATTTAAATATAGTTATTTATTTTTTTTGCATCGTTGAAATCTAATATTTTTGATACTATTCAATAGCAAAAATACAAACAATTTTATCTAACGCTTAAGTAAGAGTAGTTGTTTGTATGGAATATTTATTTTCAAGCACAAACGCGGAAATTGTTATCGATGTCATTAGATTCATCAGCGGAAACGGTCGTTTTGCTATCCCGTATATCCCCAAGTACGCTACCTCTTGTTACAAAGGTCCGCAACTCCCAATAATTTCCTAACGAATAAAGATTTTCAGCTCGAATAAGCAATATCCTAGTTTGTCCAAACACTCGTAAAGCAATAACTTGCACGTGTCACCTCGTTTCTCAATTTGATCGCCACTTATCGCCCTTTCCCCAAATAATCCTATACGCAATTTCACCTTTTACACTAAAAGCTATAAGGTTCACAATCGCACTGATCGTGTTGAGTGTTAGTTTGATTTTCACTCAAGTTGGTATTTGGTGGATGAATTAATATCCCATGAAAGTGACAAGTTACATGCACTCCTATAGTTGGTTGATACCAGTCTAGTCTGGAAGCAGACAGATCAATTTTAATAATATTTAATATTACAGTTGGAAACGCATTAGTGATGTCTCTGGTGTTGTAAATGTCTACAGTTGACAATGATCACTGACCGTCAGCTGGGCCAGTGTGCCTTTTTGTTAAAATATACACGAACAAGTATATAGTGGTTTTGAGTAATAAATCTTCCAAATTTTCCTATTAAAATTTGCTAAAACAGCTCGATAACAGATTCTGTGAAGTGAACCTCTTCATCAAACTTTCTCGTTGGAAACGAAAATTTCTCTATGGAAAAATCATGAAAATTTATTTTGTCCGCCATTAAAACTAATTTCAACAGAAAACGTACAAAAAGATGGAGATAATACAAGCTATAAATTGTAATTTGTAGCGGTGCCAAGTTTCGTCGCTGTATTGCTGAAATTAAGGTAAAAGTCCGCTCATAATTTATCAGGTGGAGTCACCACTGGCGATCAAGCTACGAAAGAAATGTAGGCACTCTATTCAAATCTCTTAAATAAAACGGGTAGTTAAACATTGATGAATATAATATTAATTAAAATCACTAGCATCACGAGAAATAAACGAAATATATAATCACAAATTATTTGTTTTATTGACAAGCAGCAAGCGCAGCTTGGTATGAAAGATCTAAATGGAGAAATACTTAAATTTCAATTAGTAGCTATTTCGAAGGTCATAATAGTTGAAAAAGCCATTTAGATGAACCTATTGAAACTAGTGATAGCAATATATGCTGTCCATTAAATGTACTTAAACATAAACATTATTATAATATATAATTTAACTACATTCTTACTCAAACAAGCAGTTGAATTAATAAACGATATTTTAGCATGTCTAAAACACACTCTTGACAAAATGCCATACTCGCTAAATCTTCAAACTTCTCTTTCCAATAGCAATACGGCAAGTACTTTATAGTAAAGTCTCTGATAATTTATATGCGGAAAGGAAAATAAAATATATTTCAGAAAAGCGTTTAACGACAATGCATTCGCTAGAACATAAAAGCGATGAAGCTTTAATGAAATTATATAATTATATTAAATCAGTCGCAATGTAAATTTAAATTGTGAAAATTTCATCGGAAATTGATATTTAATTCTATCCGAGATATAAACGAGAAATAATTTATTCAATTGGAAATTGATTGTGAACTTAGCTCGCTCTATTACGGATCTCCAAAAGTAACCAAGAAATAGAAACAAGAGTTCAAGGATTTTGCTCCTGCAGTACTTCATCAATTAGATAGTATGCAAAAATGACCCTTATAGCTGAATAATTGTAAGAAAAGTAAGATTATAATAACAATAATAATGTTTGAGGAAACATTGATAACGCATTGGCGGTTTTATCCCATTACTTATGAACTTTTATCAGCGAATCAAATACTGACACGCGCCGCAACCTTGGCAATAGGTGAAAGAAAATATTGTTAGGAAACCAGCAAATCTTGCAGTTCTTCATAATGGTTTCTAATGTATGTCAAGTCTACATTTAGCCAACGTAGTAAACTTAAGCCTTCTCATTATGTGAAGAAAGAGTCCCTTACCTTTGTCTTATAACATGATAATCAAAGCAAGGACTTAATATCACGAATTAAATTTAATCAAGACAATCCGTAGTGAATAACGAAGAAGTTATGTGGAATCACGTTATTCTCGTCCTACGTCTAAAAGTTGGCTGACAAATTCCTTATAGCAAATTAAGCATGAATGGGCCAAATAAAATAAACATCGGTTTCCGGAAAGCCGATTGAAATGTTTGTCGCGTCATTTGGAGGAAATGTAGTGTGAGGCGAAATGGCGCGTAGAGCCTTCGCGTCCGGTTGACCGACCGCAGACGGTAAGAGTTGATGCACACGAAGAAAAGATTACCACAATACTATTTGGTCTGTCGATGACGTGGTATTAACAACTTACTATAACAACAAGAAATCTAAGGAACAAATTTAATGCATATCCTGATCCTGACTATGTAGCATAGTCCCTCGAATGAAAGGTGTCGGAAGTCTTCGGATGCAATTTAAAAAGAACTTTGTATTGTGATGTGTTGGAAAAACCACCAACAGTAGCTTAATGCATAATCATGAATGCATTGTACCTTTTTTGAGCCAAGCGTTTGAAAACTTCAATTAGATAAGTATACCAAATTTTATCAGCGATTTGGAACTATACAAGAATAGGCTGTAATAACTAAAGCTGTCATACTACTTCGTAATATTTTGAATTCAAAGACACCGGTGTGCACTCACCCTTATAATCCTTACCACGGGTTACACCCGTGAATACACTGTCCTTTTATGTTTTCACGTCACTAGTCGAACCCAATGTTGAACGAATGGTTTTGATCGTTCCGGGGTAGTTATCAGACGATTATAGTAAACGTCGGCTAAAGTGTAAACGAGATTAACTGATCTTGATCGTGAAAGGCCTATCTATAGAAAAAAATTACGTACGTCGCAAAGTCGCATTGACAGTTTTGTTTCGCAAGGTTTTGGTTTAAAAACGTTGCACAATAATAAAAGAGGCGCATAGAAGCAGTAGATAGATGAACGAACAGGTCAAGACTGCGAGAACCGTTGAATCCACAAAGTAAAGGATCATAGTAGTAGAAGAACAGTTTCTATTTATTAGGACTTCGCTCGACTCTTGGTCCCGTCAACCAACTTATACCCTTATAACAGAAACTAGTACCACAATTTCTAATTACTATAGATGTACTAAATTGGCAATAATCTGCATAACTCGACCATGCAACTGTCATTAACTAGTGCATAGCGCCTCTGGACAACTTATTGCCTATTCATAAGCAGTTACCTTGCTGCTAAATAATTGAGAAGCAGCGTGTGATGGCTCTTATTACAAATTCAATAAGGTTGATTTATTTGAAGCAAACAAAGTGGTGGATGCAAATATTTGTCAGTGGTATGCGTCCGCAACCAAAACGATTTGCGGTTAAATTTGAATTTGTTAAACGATAATGATATTAATTAAGGTGCACATAAAGGTGTTGTTATTACTATTGACGAACGCGTACAGTTTGTTGAAGAACATTCATTTAATGCAACCAAAGTGCAGGAGCGGCGTTTCGTTGTCAGTACATGCTATTTGCGGTTTGTTGCTCACTTGGAAGAATGTAAATGCTCATGAATATTACAGTGATACTTGATAAACTGTTTCCTTGTCAACATAAAAGGAACACCGCTGCTATTAAGTAATAAGTTAAAATGTGTCCAACAGTAAATAATAGCCCCAATTTCAATTCGACTCTTTTGTCCAACTCGCAATCAAGTGGTATGAATATTTTTAGAGAAACATAAAAGATAAAAGATATATCGCAACTTTATATTATTGAATTTGCTACATCGCATATCCGAAAATTTTGCTATTAAGCAATCATTTTGTTATATCCATTCCATGAACTAGTACAAAATTCCAGGTAGTACCTACCAATAGTTCATTAATTAACTTTTAAGCATCTGCAGTAATAGCTTCAGTAGCTACGCTAACTATTTGTATTAGATTTTCTTAATTCCGCCTAGCAATTGAAGGTACATTTCCCGAGAAAATTGCTTGTAAAATGTCTACAGCCGTCTTCCAACCACATCATTAGCATAGCATTTCCCTCTGAATATTGTATTTCAAATTCAGCGAATACAGATAGCGCTGTAGAAATATTAATTAAAAGCAACGATACTGAGCATGACGCTTTAAATCTAGCAGACATGACAGAGTTTAATTTAGATGAAATGTGAAATGAACTGCATAGAGTATCTCACTGCAATTTACGATATTACTTCAGGATAGGACTGTGTAAGGTAATATTGAATGAGATAATACATTGTGTTCATACAGTTATAATTATATGAATATGCATTATCGTATAATGAGGTAAAGCTCTCTAATAATTTAAAATGTAGTTGTCAACTATTTCCAAATTTGAAAAACTTATTTCCAAATTTATATGAGAAAATTACAAAGTTATGAATAAAATTTCTGCAATAAATTGTATATAGAAAGAAACCTAGAGCTAAAAATTTTCTACGTCTATTTACCTTTCTACCATCTATCTTAATAAATACGCTAATAACACGAATTTGGTCACATCTAACCATTTTAATATTTGACTGAGGGGATTTGCACGAGATTTACATATTTCTAAATTCGTCGCGGTTACTCTGTTTATGTTAGTATTAATGGCTATCTCTGCTGTGGCACGGTTCTGATTTAGAAAAGCAAATATTTCTGTAGTTGTATACCGTAGATTATTGCGTAGAACAAAATATTCATTTTTACGTGCAGTTTTACTTAGAAACATTTAGGCGAAGGATCAAAAATATAACAAAGATAAAGACAAAGACTTTATTTGCACAAATATGGCTACATTCAAAGTTCTTACAGAATTATTAGTTCAATCAATCCATATTTTGCCTGTTACAGCGTAAAAATTTAAGAAATAAGGCTATAATTATAATAATTATATAGACATCTCTTTTAACAAGAAAACCTTATTCATACCTCGTCTATTAATATCTAATAGGTACGTTACCGGCATATAATCGGTCATTACGTTGCTTTACCCATACGTCGGGTGATAATCAATTCAGTAATTAATATAATTGTCTGGCCAGGCGCCACTCAAGTATTCAGCGGCTATCGATTTGCATGCGAGGATTGTTAGCGCAGTCAATAATAAACACTAATTCGCAATACATAACCAATCAAGACAATATGTTAACTAACCAAACACAACACTATCGAACAAAACACAGTATCCTAATTTGTGTACTAAACAAACATTAATTTGTCGTACTAAACAAAATTAAAAATAAAATAACATCCAAACCTAAACTAGATAGAGCCAGTGCTAATACTATTGAAAAGTATGTAAATAATTTAGCTGAAACAATACAATTAGGTGGTTAATTTTGACTGAAGGTATTAGGCGCTGAACATGCCACAATAAAACCAGTTTTTTTATGACTGTAACAAAATAAAATTAGTCTATAAAGTTAAGGACATCCTGTATAATGTCTATAAAGTACCCGAGTAAATTGTACAATATTCTTCAGAAACAGCTCTTAAACGTCGAAAGGGTTTGCAAATTCTCACAAGAGATATTTTGATGAAAATGCTGTTTTTATTGCTATTGTTCAGTGCCATATTCGTATCAGGTAGTAGTTGCTCGAACAACGCCGAGGTATATGATTCGTTTACAGGAAATCTAGTGTCATTCGCAGAGACAAAGAGACACGAAAAGCAAAATACTACTTTGTAAGTTTTTTCAAATGTCCTCAAAGTGCCGTTACAATTGATTTGTGACATTTATGCTGTTTTTGTTTCTTTAAAGCTCTTGTGTAAAATCGGGACTTTGGTTGCATGTCCCTCTTTATAGCTATAACCAAAAATCGATCTTAATCTTAAACGTCTCAATCTTACTTTAACTACAGTTGGTGTCTGAACAAGATTGAACCATGCGATCCTTACGAATGGAGAAGAATTGACGGATCATGTAACAACCTGAAGCATCCTTCCAGAGGCGCATTACATACACCAGATTATAGAATACTTCCTGCTAATTTTGGAAAAGGTATCATTATAATGTCCATAACATATTTTTCAATAAAAAGTTCTAGAATCTGTATTGTACGTATATTTCTTAAATTTGTGATTGTTAAATGGGAAACCGAAACATTATTTTCAGATTTCGGCCCAAGGAATGCTGAAGATGGCGGCCCACTGCCCTCGTGTCGAAAACTTCGCACTTATCTGTTACCAGAAGGCAACTTGGTGGACCAGAAATTCACTCAGCTTCTCACCTACACCTTGCTTTGCGTCTCATCTGATGTCCTTTCCGTTCACGACACTGGTGAAGCATTTCTCCATTAATTTATTTTATAATATATAGGCAGCAAGAATGTAGAAAAAGATAAGTAGAAAGCAAGCTTTAGCCCTAAACTTATACTTATCATATACATATATGGTTGTATACTTGCACACACGATTATTAAAATGTATAGTTAATATAATGAAAATTAACAACGCGTTTTACATATTACCTATGTCTATTTTCTTACGTATTAATATTCTGGGATACCTACCGAAAACCTTAACAATCTAACAGATATGTTAGATGACAAATAAATATTTTAATATTTTCTGAGGTGTGTCAAGTCTATCACATTGCACTTGGCCAGCTTGGTAGACTATGGCTTAAATCTTTTTGACTATGTGTGGAGACCCGGTCCAGCAAAGGGTGGGAAAGATTAATATGTGATGGAAAAGTAAACATTGAAGATCATGTTTTTAGTTAACTACATTCTATGGAAACCGTATTGCTGTGAGCCAAAAGGCAAGTTGGATCCTGCCTGCGCCCCGATCAAAATACCCGATGACGATCCAGTCCATCAATTTTCCGACATTTGTTGCTTCAATATGACTAAGCCAGAAACTGTCCAGTCTACCGGATGCGTCAGAAAAGATACCATTCCAGAAAGAGTATGTATGACGCTATTTGAATGTAAAATGAAAACTTATCAGGTCTCAAAAAAAAAATTGTGTTACCGTTATGTATATTTTAAGCTGTCAAATTCATAATATCTGATTCTTTAAAGTATTACACGGTTTATTTTTATTTGTTACATTTAGATTAATTACGTAAATCAAATAAATTAGAGTGAACGTAAAAGACTAATAATAATTTTTCGATTGCTTCGTTTAAGATAATATCCAACACACCAATATTCGATTTATCTCAACTTTACGGAGCATCTTTGAAGACTTTGCACGAAAAAGTAAGACTGTTTGAAAGAGGTTTGTTGAAATTTGAAATTGAGAATGGGAAAACATGGCCGCCAAGTACAAAGTCCAAAATAAACGTGTGTCTTTTGAACCAACTACCTCACGAAACCAGATGTCATGATACTGGTAAGTATGATACAAATAGCGCTTAGAAGGTTACAATACATAATATAGAATATAACCATAGTACATGTAACATTTATTTGTGGTAGAACCCTCTGCGGTTCGACTCCGGCGGCACCACCGCCACACCTATTTCTGTCTTATAACAGCAGTGTTAAGCGCTGCTGCGTTCTGGTTTGAAGGGTGCGATAAGGGAGACATACTTTTTCGAGGCATTCCAGCTCTGTCCTCAGGGGTGGAGGCGCATCTGTGGTTGACCTTAGATAGGAATCTGATCTTACCTGGGGTTGATTACAAATGTCCATGGGCGGCAGTAGCCACTTACATTCAGGTGGACTGCATGCTCGTCTTCTACTTCCATATTATAAAAAAAAAACAATATTTGAATGTTTTACAGGTAACGATGGTGTAAACAGTTTACTCGGAATCAACCTTTTCACAATCTGGACCTGGAGACTGCACAACAGAATTGCAAACGAACTGTACAATATAAATCCATGTTGGACTGACGACAAACTCTTCTACGTTACGAGGGACATTGTTATTGCAATTGTTTTGCAGATCACCTATTACGAAATGTGGCCAGTTCTTATGGGTAGGGAATGAATTTAGAACCCACAGATTCATATGAATTTTCCTGTTTTGTACTCAAGATATATACTTATGTCAAATTTAGTTTAAGCAACTTCCTTTTAAATTATTTATTAACACGCTTATGCGCCACAGACGTTTGTAAGAATTTTAGTAACATAAATTACTGATAGCCTCAATCAGCCCATTTACTGACCAAAACCAGTCTATCTGTCATTAGACTCCGGCGACCTTTCACATTTCACATTCCAAATTTAATATTGAGTCGATATTGAATTTAAACCACATGATACACGCCACTTTTCATTTACATAATACTTTTAAGGTGAAAAAAATCTTATACGCGATAGTGTAATTTCATCATCGCCTGGATTCAGAGACTTGTACAATGACAACATAGATCCTGCAATATCCGATGAATTCCATCAAGTATTGCGTTGGGCACATACAATCCAAGATACAAATGTAAGGTAAGAAATCGAAATTGAATAATGAATATGCTAAGTCATTTCTTGAGTAGCGGTATCTTCTCTCCCTTAAAGGTTGGCCATTTTAAGGAATTACTAAAACATTGAGAATATTGATAAAAAGAAAAGGATAGAAGCTATTATACATTGTCATTAATAACTTCAGATTGATCATAAACAACTCCTGTTTTAAATATTACGCAAAAGGCATTTGTTACGTTTTAGCAACTGCTTCCAAGATACTCTATTTTTTGCTTTGTATGCATTTTATGCTATCT
>DWQT01003749.1:0-12074 GCA_018244895.1 Myscelus amystis hages | reverse complement strand
CGCATTTTTTTATTTTTAGAGGGTACTTTGAAAAATTCAGTTCTAAACAGTGAATTTTAAGTTAATGATGCAATTAAATTAATTAACTTAATTATACTTGCAACACGGAATTGGAAATATTAACAGAATATAAAATTAACTTGTTACTATATTGTGACTAAAACATTATACTTGTAGAGACGTCTGTGTGCTTTTTTTGGACCTGTTTCATTTTGACGAAGGCAATTTTTTCTTTTGGTTAATGGCCGCTCCTGTCCGAAATACGGTTCTTTATGTTAACTTGTTCTTCAAATTAGGTTAATAATACGATTGAATAGAGTATGTTCGGGACATTATAATAAACTTTTGGACAATTTTCTCTAATTAATATTACGGCATTTCTAATATTACATCTGAATTAATATATTTTAAAATATAACTTCGTTTTTACAACGACTTATTAATGTCTAAAATTTCACCGTGTTCTATTATCAATAAAAGAAAGTAATGTTCCTAATCAAACCTATTTTTAAATAACCCTTATAATAGAATTCTTAATAACAAAATGACTAGTTTGAAATGCTGAAGAATTCTTGCACTCAATTCATGAAAGTTGTACTTCCGAATAAAAATAGGTAGGTACTAAGTCAAAAACGGCCTTTTCCACACACCATTTCTATAACATAACTACGCCAACTGCGTTTTATTTAACACACGAACAACTTAAGATGTTTTACGTAAGATAAACACTTAGCCAGCCACCCACCAAAACACGAGCCAATAAGCAACAAAGCACTACGTAAAATACAATAAGAGATTATAACAAAAACAATGAAAATACGCTTAACAAGCCACCGTGCAAAACACTTACAACTCATACTAGTCGCTTTACAATCCCTCTATTGCGTGCATGTAAAGTTTAAATTCGCTAAGCCTAACGGCATGATAATTTTGTGTCATCAAACAAAACATCCAAACTAACATTGACTGGCAAATGTACTAACAACAATAGACAACGCAGATCAGGTAACGCTGGGCAGGCGTCGTCAGATAGTGCTTGCGGCGCGAAGAAGCCTGCATATATTCTAATAGCCTATTAACATATAATGCCCCTGATTGGACGGATGCGGTGCGGCAGATGTGACGTCATGTGCACTGCCAGGGGACTGCAACGGTTCTTCTGAACGTCAGATATAAAACCAGATAGTAGGATCATTTTTTTTATCATTTCACGTCATAGTTTAGTAACTTTAACAAAACTTTCAAACAGACTGAACTTGGACGACACAAGTTTGCTTAAGCACTGCGATAATTACAATAATTTGGATTTCAATTTAATATAGAACATCAAACACTTACAAATTTTGTAAAGAAGAAAAATGACTCGGAAAACAATTGATGAACTTAACAATATTGTTCATATATTAACTGACTTACAATACAATAATTTTTTTATATATTTCTAACAACTTCTAAGTAGTTAATTTAAACAGTTATCAATATGCGTTGAAAACATTTATAATCCATAATACCCATGTCTGTGCTAAATTGTTATGATCAAAATAATATTACACCCAAGTTGTCACGTTTATATCCAAAGACAGATAACAGGGTCACACTTTACGTATTGAGAATTTCTCGGAACCAACAGTTACCAGCCCCCGGAGAGGCGATGGCGCGCGATACGGTAGCAAATAGCGCTACTTTCTCGCGATTTAACTTACCTCACACTAGCTAGTTTTCGAATTAACCTTACCAGTACTCCGGGATTCGTTCCTGCCAATGTAAAATGAACCTTAACGGCTCTACATTTCGTATCCGTTTACATCACAATTATATGTCGCTTACGTCCATCCCAAATAAACTCCATTACACAATCTGAAAATCACCTCGTCAATCACATAAAGTCGTAACTACCGTTTCAGTTCAGACGAAAATGAACTTTATGTAGTCAACTTACAGCTGAATCACAATAGTCGTGATTCAATCACAGTATTTTCTGGCGAACAGCAAAGAAAATGCCACCCCAGATAAGGGAAATATAGACACAACGCGTTGAACATAAAGTTTAATTTTGTCTGAAATATCAACACGTAGATCATTTCGGAACGAATGGCTGTATGCATGAAGAGTAACACACAAATGCTGCTGCACCACGCTTTTGAAACCTAAATAGGGGATAGCGAAATGTTATGGAGTGCGCTTATGTTATATTAAAGAATAAAATCGTCATGAGGAACATGAAAGTTACGAGTAGATATATATTTGGAACGTACCTTACCATTCTTTTCCAACATAAACGTATGTTTCTCACGCTATTAAAACAGATAGAAGCCAATATACACGTGATTTCCATAGAGCATTAAATAAGTAAAAGCAGTTTAATCGTTTGAATATTACCAAAAAGAATGATTTTTAGATTTTAAAAACGAAATAAAAGGACAATTAGTAGAAATGAGAGCATTAAGAAGTTGCAAGGTGACGGTATAGACAATAAATTAGTAAGTGAACGGTTACACCGAATGTATAGTGTTTAAAGCATAGACTTAATAGTCCTTCTCCATATTTCACCAGCGCTGCAATCCACGTCGTGTGGGACTGAAATAATAGGCTCGCACACTGGGAGGTATTGAGACATCAGCAGTATTAACTGCCTCGTGCTGCGCTGCCTCGTTAGAGCGAGGCGGGCGCACACTGATGTGCACGGCATTTTATACTCAGCCTGGCCTTTACAGAACGGTGCCGTTGAGGGATCGAGACACAAGTACTAATAACTAATTCGTAACATAATACAGAACGGAGTCATTGAGGCATTAAGATTTGAGACACAAGTACTAATAACTAATTCGTAACACGGGAACACAGCACACAGATGAGCAAAGCGTTTTATACAGCATAACCTAGATAATCCTATATAGAACTGTTAGAGAAAGACACTGAGAGAAAACTCGGGTAAGGAGTGGACCACTAAAGCGGTGGAAAAAAGATAAAGACAGGTGTTTAAATAAGAAAATTTACAGTTACGATATTTCACCAATTCGATGCAAATATCTCTGAATGTATTTTCATAATGCTAAGAATATTGAGAATTTATGTTTATGGCACAAGGTATCAGGTATTCAATTAATTATGATAAAACTCATGGAATACTTAAAGCTTGATTCCTGTAAGCTTGTTAAATGCAATTGAAGCTCGATAAACGTGTCATTTTAACAGATACCGCTACGTAGCGGTGAAAGGTGGTACTAAATACTATATAAACTTTAACTGCAAATACGCAACTAACAAACCATGATTTGAAGAAAACTGCACACAGTAAAAATAATATTCCAAGGCCTTCCTAAGATCTTTGAAAGTATCAGTGATTGATCTGGAATGATATCGCTTCCATTTTTAAACTTTTTTAGCATTCTAACTGTTATCTATGGTAATATAATATATTAATAATGAAGTTTCTGTCTGTAATTTCAGTTTTATTAAAATCATTTAAAAGTATGTACCTTACTTACAACAAAAAATCAATTCAATAAAGTTTTGTCTGTGTACCTTATTGCTCCAGCTAATCTACGCAACGGATGGACCGATTTCAATGAGACATAAAATTTCAGATAGCTCTGTTATAACGAGTTACTTATGCTACGTATATTCATGTTATATTTCATAGACAGTTAACAGTATTTTATGTGGATGCAGCTAGTAACTAATAAGGTGTGTGTATATACATATATAATATGTGTATGTGTGTGTATAATATGCAAATATATTTAATGCGCCTCCAGTGTACACAGAGGCTATGCGAACCGGTTGCGCTACTCTGAATTAGCTCTTGTCTCGACTAAAGACTACTAATTAGTGAGAGACGTTAAATTGAATTGATGCGCTCTCAATCAGGTTTACTGCGAAATGGCTTATTGTAATCGAGTCGCAGTAATTGGAGGAGGTGTTGACATTCGTGTGTGTTTAGCGTTTTATATGACAATTAGCTGACTCGCCCAATTTTGTTCTGCCAGATACATTGTTTCGAATACCTATATTCCATTTTTAAATATAAAATACCGAATTCATTATAAATGTGTTCAAACTTTGTTCTGCCAGATACATTGTTTCGAATATAATCCATTTTTAAATATAAAATAGCGAATTTATTAAAACTGTGTTCAAATACTTCTGTTTTGTTTTTAAATTGTGTCTTGTCTATGGCAGTACATAGACATATATGGCCGTCTTTTTTATTGATTACGGTCCTCAAAAACTTATTTCTTGTTCTACTTTCATAAAACTATAATAGCGATGTACCGTTAAAAGTATTAAATAAGTGCGTCTGAACATAGTGTTTATAGGTTTTAATTATTCAGAGCCATTAAGGGCGGCGGCTAAAAGCCACTAATCGTTCGGTTTCCGCCACTGATGGTAATTATCGCCGCCTGAAACATACCGCTGTCTTTTTGTACCGCGACTTTTTTATTCGATTTATTTTCGTTTTTTTCTTTTTCACTGAGTAGATATAGGCGTGAGTGGTTTAAGGCGGGTTTACATGGAAACTATAAATATAAAGCTGCGTTTTGCCGAATCTGAGTGATCGTTTTATTTTTTAACATCCGTTCCTAACTAATGCTAGTATTCGTGTTTGCTTTAGCATAATAATGATGTTTCTAATTTATTCCAATGAAAATAATTCAAACAACAAATTTAATGCAGCCTACTAACCATACTAGGTTGACGTATGTATAATTTATTATAATTCATTTATTTAGTTTTACACGACAATTATAACCAAATCTATGAATCTATTTATATCATGTCACTGTATACTGCTTTGGAGAACCTATTAATAAATACTACTTATTACAATACATTATCCGCATCCCACAATATTATGGAATCTAGAAAGGGTGTGCTCTTGGCCTTTGGCAGTTGCATAAGAGACTCATGCCCAGCTGTGGGCACTAAAAGGAATTGCTATCAGCAACCAATAGAATATCCAAGAAAAAGTCACGTTAAAGAACGAGCGGCATGTAAGCCGAACCGCCCATTTCTATTAAGAACCGCTAACAGCATCAGTGAAACATCTTAAAAATACTCTTCCGTTTGACAAAAAGTGTGTAAAGTGGCGCCCCGATTACGCCCCTCTTTCATATTTCTAAAGTGGTTAATCCACTATCCGGGCATCCATCAATGTTTCTGTACCAAAAATGGATTCAAATATGACTCAACGAAACTAAATATCAATAACATTTTTAAAATGATGACACTTTAAATAAAAGCTTTTAATTTGCGCAGAGATTCAATGAAATAATTGCTTTTAATAGTAGGTAATGCTGTAGATAACTTAAAACTGATTATCTAAATAACGAAATTATCTAAATACGAATTACATTGATATTGACAATTGAGAACCATAAAACTTATATATTAGATACCGATATCGAACATTAAAATGACATATCAATGTGTTGCTCGGACATGTTAAATACCCAAATCAATCAATCATTTTTCTTTTAATCCATACGAATAATATCGGCGTCGTGCTAGTGTTACCATAAAGTACAGTGTGTAAGCTACTTGATTTGTTTAAATATACTCGGTAATTCCCCTTCTGAAATATATTGTTTCCTTCAAACGAACGTCGATGTTTATAAGACACTTAAATGGTAACGCCACTTGGAACAAAGATATATTTGGGGTTATAAGAAGGATGATGCGTTCTCTACGTAGGACACAGTAATTACATTTAAAAAAATCTATATCTTTCCTTATGCTTATACAAATACAAAACTGTCTAAGTAGGTAAGTGTTTAAATGGTCGAAAACGAATATATACCAACTTCAAAATATGTAGTTGCATTAAATAAAACAATAAATTGCCATTACACTTAAAATTGCCGATTGCAATCAGTTTGTTGACAACTAGGTAACGGTGGTGGCCTTGTGAAGACCTTCAAGTTATAAACTTCCGGCTAGACACACGGCAAATTGCCACAAACACAACACAAGACAACAATCACGACTTTTTAAAGTGCATTTGGAAACATCAAAAAAATATACATATAGGTACATTTAATAGGTCTACTCCGTTTTAAATAATGAAATAGTCAGTTCCTAGCAACAAATTTTAATGTTGTTAACGGCAAAAAGCTCGCGCTCACTTCCTGTCGGCGCCAACAAATAGCGTTCCTTTTTTAAAAACCAAACTTCAATAACGGCTTAGAGATAAAGCTCATCGCATCACCACCTCGGTGTAGTCGTTAAACGGCATAACGACGTGTCGTCCGTGAAATAAAACAATTCCGTTGTTTATGACTGTCGTGACAGCCGCGTGACGTGACGTGACGCGAACTGACACGTGACAATTTATAGCCGCGTTAATAGCCGCTTAGAATGAGATGTTGGGCATTAAGGATGATTACAGACGAGCTAACATAAAATATTTACATAGTATTAAACAAAGTCGCTTTTTCTTCCTGTCCCTATGTATGCGTAGATCTTTGAAACTATGGAACGAATTTTGATGCGGTTTTTTATATAGACAGAGTGATTCAAGAGGAAGGTTTACATGTAGAACTAGCTTTTGTCCGCAGCTTCGCACGCGTTGCAATTCAAAATTTCTTAATGGCAAGAACTAAAAATGTAGTAAATGAATTTAGATATTCCAAAATAGCAGGAAATTTTGACGGTATATGAAAAGGGGAATCGTTCTACTCCAAAACAAAAGCGCGCGAAGCCGCGGGCAAAAGCTAGTTAAATAATAAACCTTAAATAAAGTTGTGGCGGTGTATGAAGGTAGTGAAATAAGTCTTTAGTCACTCACCGCTGTATATTCACAAACAAAATATTAAATACTCGTAGTGAAAATGTGAATACACATATAATAGCGAGCCCTTGCGGCGTCGAGAAGCGTGCGCGGAGGACTGCAGAAAAAACAAAAGAAGAACGTAAAACAGAAGACGGAAAACAGAAGAACGTCGACGCACGAACGAATAATTAGAAAAATATTAGTGACTCACCAGCACGCTACAAAGTAATAACGATATTTAAATTAAAGTCTGTCGTTCTAAAAATCCTATGCAACGCCAACAGCGACTTAAACCTAACACATATTTTACTAAATGATGTGAACACGTCTTAAGTAGGTACGACTGTTGTTACGGATCTGTAATATAAAGTATCCCGGGTCGATAAAGCACCGAACACATTTTATAATTTCGTTCTTTGTATTGAATCACCACCAGCTTAGTAGAACAGTGCAACAAGCGATGCCCTAACTAAAAACCACGGGAACTCTTTGAACAAAGCCTTCAAAATCGCATATATAACAAGGGTTAATACAGTGGGGGTTTTTGAGCGATATTTCCGATTTCCGGTGCGAATAGGCGCAAGTGTGCAATCACCCTAAATAGATGCAAACGCGAATTTAAATTAGAACAAGTTGATGATTTACGGCGCGGAGAGATGCGACCGGCCGTCAATTATTTCCTCTCGGAATGAAAATGAAAGGAAGTTTTGATACGACAACAGCTTATTTGGATATTCTCTAAGCGAACTTTATACATATTATATTAAAGTAACAATGACAAACTAACTGATAGTTACTAATAATAGCTTATACGTAGAAATTGTTTAAACGTAGAAACTAACTATATGATTTGTCTAATGGTATTTTTTATTGCTTTTTCAAACTTAAACTGTTACGTGATAATTTGCACATCTACTTCGGACTTATATAAACTATTTACAAAAAAATATAATTATGTACCCTTCATTCCACATATATATATTATATACAAGTCATTTAGACCAATTTGACCATCATAATTAAATAAAAAAAATCAAATTATTGATCCTAATCTGAACATTAATTCATTCTTCGTTTTCCAATTTGCAATTTGCCAAAACCAATCACAATAATTTTTATTTTTAATTACATCTCGTGTCAGTCTCATAACATGGGATTTCGATAAAAAAATAATATATAACAATGGCATTCGGGTCCCACAACGTTCCGATTCACGTGAAAGGGCAAGACACGTGCCTTTTGCATTGTAATAAAGTTTAATATAGCTTGAAAATAGTTTTGGCAGTAGTTCAAAGTAATTTTGTAAGGAACAATAAGATTATTTGTCAGGCAATAACGGTCGAGCCGCCCACAGAAAACGAAATCTTAATTACTGGGGTACGTTTTTATGATTAACAGATTACCGGAAGATGCCTGCCTTGTTATTATGTATCTATATTTTCTCCTTTTTTTGACAAATTTTGGAAAAAGATATTTATTTGATGATTTGGTTCGGTTAATTTAAGCTAGATACATGAAATTGAATATCTTAAACAGATTTTCTGAGATATGTTCAGTTTTGGGTATTTTTATGTTTATATTTGTATATGTGCATATTTATTTTTAAAGCATAAATTGCTCATTAAATAAATTACTGAGTAAAGTCATATTCAAATTAACAATTTTATTCGTAAAATTATAGTTTGGTGCCAATACACATAGTCTTAATGTTTGCGAATGTCTTAATGTTTTGACCCGATGAATGACCCAAAAGGTATCAACATATTCTATATCTTATCTCAAACATTCATTAGCTATTATACGAATCTGTTCATTTATAATCTCGTTTTTTTGTTTATTAATTTGACTAAATCAAATTATCATCCGAATCTCATAAAAAGCTCTACCACAGGAGTGTAATGAAAATATTTCCAATTATAAATATTACAAAAGACGCTGCAGTTATTCTCTGAATTGAGATGTCAATATCAGGAGTCCACTAATTGAGAAATTGAGTTTTATTATAAACTACCTTCTTTTGTTTTGCTCCGCCATCTGTAATCTTTATAATTTGATTTAAGGCTAAGCCTCGATTCCGATCGCTTTACACAGCCTCTTTCAACCGACCGAAGCCTGTAAAGGTTTATATAAACAAATTGTTTTAATTGTAAGTAAGTAAGTATTTAATTATGTTCAAAACAAAATTAATTCTACTATACCATCATGCCAGCTCCTTAACGAAATATTGGTAAAGATAGCACTGAGCGCCAAAATTTTTCTTTACAAACCTATTTTTTTAAAATTCTACATTACGCTGATATGAATTTTTCACTAATGCAATTTGTTGTCAATAAAGTGAACATACTTGTATATAAGTTTTTGAAGGCTTTTCTGACTTTTATGCATGTTGAGGCCTACATTACATTAAGGTTACATACGGGCTACATTAGCGAGGTCGAATGCGGAATTCAAAACTGTGTGTCGAAGTTAATCTAAATGCTCGAAACACCCACTCATATGGTATACCTAATAGGCCTACTCTAAAATACCTATTATATTATCCAGACATTTACAGCTCCAGTAGTGAAGATGGTTTCTCATCAAATAAAAACAGTTAAGGCCCTAGTTTCCCAAGATAATAATTAAAATAACAATGAGTGAGCTGCCCCTTAATATCATCGTAAAATCATAATGGTTGTGTGTTTATACTAAAAATTTCATCTCAGGTCGCAGTAAAAATTTTGAATTCAGTAAATTGATCATAAAAGAGTGAAATCGCTACCTCCGGGCCTCCTCAAACATTTATGCGCCAGCGCATGTATCTTTTGTCGTAATTAAAATTTTAGCGACGTAATTATGACCGATCTTGCGTTTATACGACTTTAATTTGATTGCCCCTGCTTGTTTTTGCATGCTAAATATTATTATTTTGTATAAAATCAAAATATTTGTTTTATACAGTATTGACAATTGCTTTGCTTTTGTGGGGATATTAGTAGGCACTCTACACATTAATCTCATAACCTTGAAAAATGTATCTCCATATCCTCTTTCTTTTCATGTAATTCGCATTTGGTTTTTATTTAATATAGCCACTGTCAATAAAACGTGGACGTTTCGATGAAAAGATTTTTTTTATCAGAACCATTCGAAATTTAAACAGCAATTTGTCCTTTATGGACAAATTTAATCTTTATCTTGTCTTGTCACTTTTAAAAAAACCCCTATCCAACTTGTAGAAATTGAAGGACATTTGAATTTGGAATGTCAATCACCTTATCATGAATTGTCGTATTTTATAACTTACTTAGCTATTTTACATTTTGTGGAAAATATTTCTTGTCGCAAACCGTTCACCTAATGTATATCAGAATACTACAAAAATAGATAGAATGGGAACACGTAACCATTAATCCTAATAAAAACTACATCGCCACATGAAGCAAAGATGGCTGGAATTCTGGAATATTAGGACACATTGTAATGTGCACAGAATACGTTACTACATACTAAGCACTTAAAATGGCCTTCACAAAATGATTCCTTTGCCGGCAATGCGTATCCAGACGTTCAGACTTACGGAAGTCTAGTCTTCCCTCTCTGTTACCTTCACAAAGTTCCGTTGCAAAGGAATTCAGGATCTTTAAATAAAAGACTCTCATTCTGCATGTCTGCGTTTGGGACCATAGTTAGTAAAGCGGGTCATATGTAAGATCAAAGAGAATCTATGCTTTTGATAAAGAATCGAATTTTCCCACAGATGGGCCGGCTTTTTCCGCATGAGCGAAGAAGCCATCCACACTGGGTCCGAAATAAATATCTCTCAAAGTGCCACGAACAATCATATTTCACACTAATTATAAAAATGTCAGGAATTAAATCAATTACTTAGAGAATCCGAATCGATCCTTTTTTGCGTCAATAGGGTTTTTTGTTGGCAAATAACAATAAATAAGGCGACACAGCAGGTGAGGAGAGGTCTCTCTGTCCGTTTGTGCGTTTTGTACAAAAAACGCCAGTTTATGTCTTGTGATTTCGGTCAACGTTATCTGTTACAAAATATAGTCTTATGGTGTAGCGTGAAATAGTTCATTTGGGTAATTTACTAGAGTTGCTACTTGCTACGTCGAACGTCGTGTCGCCTTACGACAAAATAAATACTCATTATTCCCGTGTTAATCCCGATCCCTAGGGAATCAGACTATGTGTTATTCCGGGTCTTCAGCTACCTACATACCAAATTTCATCGTTATATGTTTAGCAGTATTTGCGTGAAAGAGTAACAAAGATCCATACTCACAAACTTTCCCATTTATAATATTAATAGAACTATTGCATGCAACTGTGATACCCAGCTATCTAGCTTTTGTAACAGCCTTCAAATTGCCACCCCACCTAATCAGAAGACATCGTGCATTATTTTTCATTATTTACAATTGTTACAGCAGTATATAAAGACTATGGTGTATTTATATATAACAAAATACGTAAGTATCCAAAGTGCTAATGTTACTTTATTGAAACTATTTTCGAGATTTTCATACGGCATTATAGCAATTGAAACTATTGTAACATTGTAAATACTTACGTTTATGTTTCTCGAGATCCATCATAATTATCGTCATTTTTCCATTGTTCAATAAGTAGCTAATCTTATAAATAGTAGGTTAAGAGTTAAGGCCATACTACTAACGAAATCTCTTGATTTATGAAAGACTTTTTAAAGTAACATGTTGTAACACCTCTTTATAATTCAAGCTAAGGCGCAGGTATAAGGGTTTTTTAGCGATTTTTTTTGGTAGCGTTGACTGGAGATCGTTAAGTGAAAAAGGACCTGTTTCGGCGCTTTTGTGGCCCAAATGTTTAAATCGAGACGGTAGCGGCGATACAACATATTATCGGACTAATTAATCGTTCTTGTTTTTCACGAGCCAATCTCTTTGTGATGGTACGTTTGTCGAACTATAAACATTGTCAAAACTTGCATAGCCGTCTTTATACACTTTGTAACTGTCTTCTATAACCTGTTACGGATTTCCAGCTCTATTACTGGACACAGTCGTCCGCTAATCCAGATGAATCCAGCGCTTTTTCGCCAACTTCCTTACTACGCTAAGTAGGTACTCACATTTGATGATCCTATTTTATCTGTACCTGAATCAAAAATTAGTTCTTTTAGCGTCCAATAAATGTTTCTGGATAACCATAAACTGTAGAGTGAGTTTTAACACGGATAACAATGTAAGCTTTTTTTTTTTTTTTTCCTAATTGACGTTTTGCTGTTGACCTTAGTGGCCTCTACAGCTTCACCCGGGCTTTTGTG
>DWQT01003748.1:0-12077 GCA_018244895.1 Myscelus amystis hages | reverse complement strand
CTGTAAAATTTATGGATTTCGATTTGTGGCCCTTTTGTATTCAAGGAGCGACATGATCTAATGCATAGTTTTACGAGTCTATAAAGAACATACAGACAAACATTCATTTTTATATAAGAGAAGAAGATGGTTGAGATGTATATTAGCTCTGTCCGTGTATACCCAGGCCGGCAGGTCGTCGAGCTTGGCCAGCACGACGTCCTTCTCGGAGGACAGCGCCGCCGTCTTGGCCAGGTTGCGGCGGTACTCGCTCTCCTTGCGCCACTGGTCGCGCAGCACCGACAGCACCACGGGCCCCAGCAGCCACGCCACGCTCCACTGCATGTAGCCCACCAAGTACACCGCGCCCACTATCGACACCTGGAATAACAGACTACCTATAAACACATCCATTACCCGTATCACCAATCTACATGTTTATTATCAAAGGTGGATATGAAACACTAATAGCATTGTATAATACCCTATTACCGTTATCTGTGATAGTATGTGTTGGTAATGACTTCATACTTATACAAGATACTCTGTGTGTGCTATTGTAGATAGGAGTTCTGTGGTTACATGTTGTATACAGTATTTGATAAGTCCATAAACAGACATATTACATATACCTTGTAACACTGTTACTAGTTGTGAAAACATTCAAAACATTGCACAAATGAAGTTAAGATTTCGTTTTTGATCAGGGCTAGTAGATTACTAATTTCATTTAAGATTTTGGAAGGTTCTATCTATCCACATAACTAACCCTAAAGGCATCAAAGAAATCTAGTTACATGTGAAACTGAATTAAATGATAACATAATTATGTGTTTATACACAATCAGGCAATAGAAACATTTAGTATGCAATAAATCATACTGTATGCTAAGTTAAGACATGCAAAGAAAACATAAATGCATAAATAATGATGATTTTATTGAAACAATACAAAAAATACAATTTGAAGCCTACACATTTGATGTGTGTGTGGACGAGCAGACTTCCTGCCCTGTGGGAATATTTTTAGTTTGCATGATGTCATTATCATTAATAATACAGTTAGCGTCAGGTAGGTTGTTGATACCTACATATAACTACATGTTTGATCATTTTAACAAGTTTATTAATTGATATTATAATCTTGTTATTGTCAAATACCAATTATGGTGTAAACAAGCATGTACTTCACCAGATAATAAGAGTCACTGTGATTCATATTCTCATCTGTGTAATAATAATACCCCTAATAATACTCTTGATTTTAAAAAAATAAAGTATTAAATTAAAAGTGCTGAATTGTTACTAATAAATCCAACAAAAACAAAATAATGTTTGTAAATTAACTACAGTGCAAATTATATATAAATGTTCCAGTCAGTACATGAAACTAATAGTATTAATCATTCTAGAAAATTCATGCAAGTATGAATTTATATACATGCCGATATGTTTATTCCAATGAAACATTTGATAGATGTAATTTATGCTGCCTTGTTACCTTTAAAGGTCAAGTCAGTTCCACCTGCCTAGACAGGTAGTTAAATAAGGAGATTGAACTTGACACAGAGAACATGTGGTGTCTGAGCATTTCATGAGATATAATAGAAAAGAGACAAACAAAATGGTAATTACCACATTGTATATGATTGTTTATATATAATTTATATAACTGAAATATAACTTTATTCAAAACAGTTAACTAGACAGGCGTACCCAGTGTATTGAGCTCGGCAAACAAAATAAAGTAACTAATCTTAATGAGAAAATGAAGGCTGAATTCTTTTCCTCTGATGCAAGAGACTCCCAAGGCCAACTGACTCATGTGTTTGAAGCTATCCGTTTTGTAAGGTAATGGCAGCCTTTTAAATAAACTCATTTTCATAATGAATTTATCAATACAAAGGGCTATTTACACTCTTAGACTTGTAAATGCATATTTGAAAACAATCCAATATGCAATTATAATATTTTTATCGTACTGTCCTTATGTTGTAATGTAAAACAGGAAGACTATACTGCTATCATTTAATATAATGCTATTTTTGTTTGTACGTTTTGTAGATATTAATAAAATATTCTTTTCATTCTATATCTTTTACATGATGCAGATATTTTAAAAAAGGTCAGGTATTTGATTGTAAACGCGAAACAATTGTTGATCCTAATTTTTTTTTTAATAGCTAAAACTGAATAATTTACAATTAATAAATGAATTTTATATATACAACAAATTAATATTATTTTATGTATGTAAAATATTTATTTTTAATACACATTTATTAATAATCACTCACCTTTTTGAAAAATCTGTATATTATTGAAAATATACTCATGTTGTCCTCATCGCTGCTCACAGGCAAAGCAAACTTACTGTTTGTTGCCATATTGTTATCGCTTGCCTATAATTGAGAAATGTTCTGAATCAATTAATCATGTTTAGTTTTGAGGGTGCAAATGCATAGGTTTTTTAATAACACCACATATAAATAATTAATGATTGGAATCAACATAGAAAAGTAAATAAATGAATGAAAAAAGTAGAAAAGAAAATTGTCACTTTGTTTTAATATCATATTTCGAGCCTAAAACTTGTTGTTTTCTACAAAGTTTCACAATCTATGGGAAGCGCTGCTGTATCTGACTCATTATTATTTATAGAAGTTTGGACACAATATAAAATCGATATACAGTTCAGAGTAAACGCGACCTAAAAAATATAAAACACACATACCATGATGCACAATGCACCTTTAGCGTTGTATGTGAACAAATAAAATAAGAGGGATCACTACACGTCTTCTACTATGGAAAACAGATTACCGACTGCTGCCGGCTGTTTCACCGTTTCACCGTATGACGAATTTCCTTGGCAAATGTTAACTATACTACTAGACAGATTGCATACGCAATGTCTACATAATTTTCTTGAGTTATTCAGTATTACGTTTATATTATCAATAAGTCAACCTACTCTTTTAGGCAAATAATAGTGAGATTTACTAGCGAATTGACCAGTTACGAATGTAAATGTGGCGAAAGGTTTTTATTAATTCGGCTTTAAAGCATGCATTTGTGACATTTTAAATTTCAATTGAATGACTTACAGATTTTTTAATTTGTATAACATGATGCCTATGGCGTATATACTTTCAGCCAACTATACATAACACGAGGAAACAAAATAAATATAAAATATGCATGAAGTAGTAGGTAGTAAAATAAAAGCAGAATGAGAAAAGCAATTAGGAGTAAAAATGTATTGGAGTTAAATGCATGCATGTCATTTTAATGCCATAAAACTACAGACAGATTTTTGCAATCGATATATCGATATTTGCATAGGGTTTCTTTGACTTCGATTTATCATTACGAACCTATTGTAACATCATTTTAAAGCATCGTTTCTCAACTTAGGGTCACGTTATATATTGAATGAAGCGGTTCGCAATTTGTTTAAAAACTTAGTAGTACAATACACATAAATAATATTTATTAAAGGAATGAATTTTGATATAATTATACAATTAAATTATATTACCATCTAATAAGTACAATCAAAAATAAACTCACAGCTTACTTCCAATATTATTATAATTTTCACTATTATTAGAATTTTTTACTTCAATTTTATCTTATTTAAACCTTGCGATATAAAAATGGTCGAAAAACAATAGTTTAAAGAAATTACATAACTTATAATTAAAGATCGTTGAGCTGAATAAAATATATGTATGTTACTAGAATTAAGCTACGTATCGTCATTGCAGTACTTACTAATAAATTGTAAATAAAAACGTCAGTTATATTAGAGAGTTGTATCATGCTATACTGTTGAATTAAGTTCACTGAAGAATATGTAACTTACTTTTTTAATTATGATGAAATATAGTCCTACAATATATTATGTAATTCTGATTTTAAAATATATGATGGTGGTTCAAGGGTTAATGAAACAACATGATAATATGAATAATTTTATTTAAAACTTTAAGTAGTAAATATAATTAAAAATTCAGAAACATACCGCAAAATAAAATGGTAATTGTTATCTATCTATATAAAATAACAATATTTCATCAATTCTACTTCTGTATTAACATGACAGGAAATCCAATTATTTAAAAAAATATTTTTTTAATTTGCATACTCAATATATAATATTTTTATATCTAAATTAAATATGCCACTTTATTATAGAAGTACTTAAAATATGTAATCAATTCGCTAATCTCAACAATGGTATATTTTTTCCCTAAAAATATGGTCCTAGCGTCCTCAACTACATTTAAAAGTATTCCTTTCAATAAATTACACATTCACTAATATGGAATGATAATGTTACACAGGATATAATATCATGCTTTATAAGAAAAAATTATAACATAAATATAATGATGATAAGTTTATTTTAATAATTGTGATGATACTAATATGTACTTAAGTTTATTAAATATAGTACTCAAATTTGATTTATTATAGTCTCTAAATTCAGTTCTATGCATGGTGCAGAATTAAACATTCGCTTAATAAAACAGTGCCTTCAATGAAACATGTAAGGAAATAAATTCTAAAAAAAGAGGAATAAAAGAAAGAATGCCGTCCAAGGGTTCTATATTGGTAATGTTGTAGTTATATGGTTTCTTCAGAAGGACTGAAAATTATTCAAAATAGATGAAATGATAATACATTCATAACATATATTGACAAGATAATTCAGGCTACCTTGGACTGGCGAGATTACTTTAAATTATGCATCACATGCAACTACAATTGCACAAAGAAGTCATGTCGAGCTGAGAGAGGTAAGTGGTTTCCCACTTTTCCCTTAATGAAATCATCCAAAAGCTAAATTAACCACTGATTCTAATTTTTGATGGGTACACAATACTACTTCAAAGCTTCAATAGAGAACTATATTATAATAGTACTGTAGCAAGTTGTAGTCTTAAGTTTTCCACTGGCAGCCCTCAACTTTTCTATATCAAGATACTAAAAAGGGTATCTAATCAATAAAACATCTTAATTCATTTAGATAAAAATAAAAATACATATCCACTTAAAACTATTGGACATAACTTGTAGACTAGGTATCTGTCTTTAGATTTAAAATACATCTAATAGACTTGTATTTAAGGCACTGGTTACAGACTCATTAATGTACAATTAATTGGCAATCACTTTGCTAGCGTCTTTCACAACATTGCAAAACACGTAAATATCTAACTAGGATCATAGATAGAAAATATATGCCACTGTGTTGCATATAAAAACGCAACTGTTCAAATGATCTGTTGTTTTGTATAAGAATACTCTATGAAATGTTTATAAAATATAAATGTAAATAAAAATGCTACAAATTATACAATATTCATCACTCGAACGCGAATGCCACTAACTTAAACGGCCAAATGTTTGACACGCTCGAGCAGCGCGTCGCAGGTCTTCTTGGCGTCGCCCAGCAACATGGCCGTGTTGGGGTTGTAGAAGATGGGGTTGTCCACCGCCGCGTACCCCACGCCCATGGACCGCTTCATTACCACCACCTGCCAATAACAAACGATCAGTAATAGAGATCCTGACTGTGAAACCGGAGGTCGTGGGTTCGATTCCCACTCACATTTGTGTGATGAGCACATCTGTTTGTCGTGTCTGGTCGTAATAAAAATATCTATATAAGTATTTTATATATATGTAAGTATATCAGCTGTCTGGTTACCATAGCACAGGCAATAAATTGCCTGATTTGAAATCAGACAGCTGTGTGTGGAATTGTCCTAAAATATTTAGTTAGTAGTTTAGTACATGATTCGTATATATTGTACGCATTACCATTTAAATAATTCAAAGAATTGCACAACAACTGAAGTGCATGTTTTATATGTATAATATTGTGTAATTGTTCTGTACCTGATTCGCTTTCCACACTTTGAGTACGGGCATTCCCGCAATAGGTGAGTTGGGATCGTCTTCCGCGGCACTATTTACTGTATCGTTTGCGCCTGAGGAAAAAGTATAGGTTAAAGTTTATATCGGTATTATTTTATGTACACTGAGCGAGCTCAAGCGCTTGTCTTATAGTATGTGGCTATAATTACCAATGACCAATACAAGATCCGTATCGGGGAACTCTTCATTGATTTCCTCCATTTCGAACACGTCATCATATGGTACTCCTGCCTCAGCCAGCAACACATTTAGTTGTCCAGGCATTCGTCCTAAAATCATCAATTGTCATATCAAATTTCATACAAAAATATAAAATAAAAACTTTAAACTTAAGACATGTAATAAGTACCAACCTGCCACGGGATGAATTGCAAAGCGGACTTTCTTCCCAATTCCTTTGAGAAGCTCTACTAGCTCAGCGATCGGGTACTGAGCCTTAGCTACACACAAACCGTAACCTGTCGAGCATAAAATATGCAAAATTATACAAGATATATTATGAAAGATAACAGTCGAGACAGACTATTTTTTGGTGGTAGACCATAAACTTTGCTGGTGAATTTTACAGAGCGCATGCGATCTGCAACCGCGTCCGAGTTGCTATAATATGTTGTGATTACATGCACTCTGTTTGTTACAGATGATTAAAGTTAAGTATAATGGAGAGGGGAGGATCCAATGCCGTGATTTGCTTAACGTGCAAAATGTATTGTCGCTACGTATGTATTTTGGGATACAGTGGTTGTGACGAGACACATGAACATACAAATGTGTGCAACAATGAGCACAAACCCGGTGTAATAATGATGTTGGAGGCGCGGTGGATGAGGTCTGCGACGGAGTCCACGTTGAGCTCGGTGTGCGTGGCGCCGGCCGGGCGCGCCGAGCCGCCCGTCGCCACGCCGTACCCGCCCAGGATCACGTTCGGCAGCGAGCGGTTCATCGCCTGCCGTCCGCCAATATAAATGTTTGCTTTTACTAATTTATTAATGTGTGCATCAAAAGAACAGAATTGTGATATTGTTATAGATATAGTAGCGTGCTTTGTGAAAAATTTATATTTCTTATGCCACACTATTGAAATAGTTTGTAAAGATAGACAAATAATATTCTAAATAAGCCAAGAATAGGGAACAAACAGGCTATCCTAGAACCAAGTATTCGACTTGATAAAAACACACAAAGTACTGCATTGAGATCTAAATTATATGAAAAAATAAAAATGGGATGACAGAGCTATTTAATAGAAGTGTTACTTGTTTCATATTACCTTGCACATGATGTAGGAGAGAATGGCTCCGGAGCTGCCGATGAGGGCGCCCACGATGGTCATGAGCGAGTTGTTGAGCATGAAGCCCTCCGCGCACAGCGCCCAGCCCGAGTAGCTGTTCAGCACGGTGATCACCACCGGCATGTCCGCGCCTGTCACCACAGCCTCATGTCACATCATGCCTCATACATCCTATATGCATCAGATCAATAATGTTAAGAATAATGACTCAACAAAATACTTTAATTAAATTTGAATTACTGTTCTTTTCTAAAAATGTGAAGCACTTCAAATTCAACAACTATATATTGTTTTCAGAGAACACCCATTTAACTTTGCTCTATTTGCGTTTCTATAAACAGAAAGCAACAGTTGTACATCAGTTTTATGTGACAAGCTACCCTTAAATAATTCATATTTTGATCTTGTAACCTCCAATAGCAGCTGTGAGGGTGAGCCCCTGAATGCCGGAGAGCACCGCTGCAGTGGTCAGTAGCGGAAGGCCAGGCAAGTCAGGGAACGCCAGCAGGGCACCCCCGCAACCCAAAGAACCCACGAGCAGGCCAGCGTTGATAGCATGCCGACCGGGCAACAACAGAGGTGCCGAAGATAGAACACCCTGTAGTTTTCCGTACGCCACGAGTGAACCACTGTTGTTAAAACAAATATTATTAGGAATTTTCGATTTATATAACATGATAGAATAAGTTGAAGTGATTAGATGGTATGTACATTAATAAAAAAAAAAAAAATTCTATACATTGGCTTAAAGCCTTAAAGTGACCATGTAACCATGTTTGCATAACATACAAATAGATACCAAAAAAACTTTGGATCCTATTTCAATTGTAAAGTTTTTGCAATGATGACGTGAATAACATACGTGAAAGTAATTCCACCGATGTATGTTCCTAAGAATAGCGATGTCTTGAGCGTGGCGGCGGTGGGGTCGAGCGCCATGGCGGGGAAGTCGTGCATGTACGTGGCGACGCACGTCAGCACCGCCGCCATCCCCACGAGGCTGGAGACGTAATAGTATAATGAGTAAAGAAAAAAAGTAAGATGTTTCTTGACACACTTACCCTCACATTTAAATGTTTTACAGAATTATTAATCAAACCATATTTTGCGGTTTACAACTTACAAATTTAGGAAATAGAGCCTGTCTGTTTACGAAAAATAAAAATTATACCATTATAATAAATTATTTATTATAGACCATGAAATATTGTAATTACAATTAAATTGTAATTAAATAAAATTGTAATTACATATTACTTTAATTAGATATAAATGTGATCAAAGGCTACGAGTATGTTTACTGTAGCAATCAGGTTATTTGTGTTTCAGGATAGGCAAAAATTAGTGTCAGTACTTTCCTAATACGATTTATAAAATCACAAAATGTACCTGTGGAAACCAGCTACAAGTTGAGGTAGGTCCGTTATTTCAATCTTCTTGGCTATGGTGCCACCCAACAGGCCACCGATGCCCGCGACCCCGACCATCTGCGCCAACACTTCCGCACTCGGCGTCAGGGCGCCCAACGTCGCGGCGATACCGCCCGCCACACCGATCTATACACAAATATTATTTCTAATTTATAAACTATAAGAGTCAAAATACCTTATCAATAATAAGAATTGCAACCTCATATTACTAAAGAATCATCAATACGTGACGAGCTGGAACCCAAGATGCCCCGTTAATTTACAACTGTACAAGGTGCTTTGGACGTTTGTTTAGACTTCAAAACAAATGCCGTAATATATAAAAAACACACTCGTGAACCTTAACATACCTACTGCATTGGGACATTGAAAATTATGAGTGAATATAAGTTAAATATCGTAATTAAAGAAGTAAAAAGTATTTTTGAAATCGACAATTGAATGTAGGAAGTATATTAACGGTTGATGTTGTCTCAAGGTCTTTACAATGATCATTAGATTAAGACTAAAGTCATCAAGATTACAATGAGCGGGTCGTCTTGGGCTGAGTCTGTAGCTGCGTCGTAGCTTTATGGATGCCTTTTCTAATCATCGGTTGCTATATGAAAATGGATTGAGGAGTGCTATTATATTTTGATTACTTTTCCTTTTTAAAGCGCCAATCGTGTGGCTATTTAATGCTCCAAGTGAGTAAAACAACAATGTGTTTCGTGTCAAGTTACCATGCCAAGGTAGTTTCCCTTCCTCGCTGTGGTCTGCGAGCTCAGGCCTGCCAATGCGCCCACGCAGCACAGCGACGATGCTAAGTAAGCCATTTGATGAACTTCAGGGTACCCCTGGAACAACCATTACAGTAAAACTTACAAAGAACTAAACAGTCCAACATAAAAAATGGAGAGAATGAAAACTTACGAGTTGATCTTTGTTAGGACATTTAAATTACATACTTAAAAATTTTTACTATTCATGTGCTTTCTGTTTCAACTGGACAAATTGAAAATAAGCTCAATAGCGTACCTGCATTGCAGTTGTGATATATCCTCCGAGTAAAGCGGCGGCGGGGATTGAGTACAAGTATCCATATTCCGGGGGATCTCCCGGCCTGAGAGAAGTCAAAATAACAGTTGTTGTTATACTTGGAGTTATTGAGTTATAGTAAAATTAGATGAAATACTAAATATGATGAATTTCATTAAAAATAAGCAATGAAACTTTGTTATATACCTCTTAAACATATCCAACATTCTTTGAGTAACCAAAAACCCACCAAACACGTTCACAAACGAGATAAGGGCAGCTGTGCTCGCCAACCACTGGAAACAATCAAATAACTAAATTTTACTATCTGCTATTCTAGTTATTGTAATACAATATCGTAAGACATACAGATGTACACTCATGTTTATGACATGCATACGTAGTTATAAATGAGCTTCAATTATAAGTAACAAAATTCTTGCAGAAGATTGTATTCATTTCTTATGATAAACATTTTGCAGTTTCCAGCGGAAATTTATTTCATCTTTTTATCTGTGCTCTTGAAGTTATCAAAGACAAAGACACAATAATTGCATAAGAAGATACATAGTAATCTAGTGTATACCCAACAGACTGATCTCATGGTTGTGTATTTAGGAACCACCCAGGACAAACATGTGTGATGAACACATTTGCTTCCTCTGGGGTTGGGTGTACTATATACCATATCTATATCAATATTATATGTTATTTATATATGCATGTTTATCAGTTTCTCGGTTACCATGACACAGAGATTTGGTAGCTTAACTTTGAATCAGATAGCTGCGTGTGGAGTATGGTACCTGTACGGGAGTGTCGGGCACGTAGCCGCCGCCCATGAGCAGCAGGCCGCCCACGGCCGTGATGCCCGACACGGCGTTGGTGACGGACATGAGCGGCGAGTGCAGCGCCGGCACCACGCCCCACACCGTGTGGTAGCCCACCACGCCTGCCGCCGTTCACTCATATACACATCACACAATACTACTAAAATGTTACTTAGGAAACTGTTATTTGTTGATAGCTTATGCTTTTATACAGTCTTTCTTCTTTAGACTATCGGGCAATCCTAGTGTGCTGCGCTGGTCTAACCGACCATATCTACAGTACAAATTGATAATTTTTAAATTATATTTAATAATTTTTATGAAATAAATCATCTTCTGTCAATTAATTTCCCACATCAAAACTATTGAAGAGGTTTGCATAAAATTCGATATGGCGATAGCTTGAAATAGAGAAGATGCAGGGGCATATGAAATATACAATTGAAATGTACAAGGGATGCATCATTGTGTGAATTGTTTAGGTCTCCGTGCGACTGAAGTGGCGGGAAACCCTATCAAGTGAAAGCTTTACATTTTGCTGTATTATAGGTATGAAAAGAGAGACATGTAAGGCGCGCCTAAGTTAGACTGCAAGTAGTAACCAATGTATATTAAGGCTGGTCTAATAATTTCGAGAACGTAACATTTCATATTCATAACAGTTTTATTATGTCTTAAAATAGCCAGGCCTTGATCGGTGCTTTCATCGGGCACAATTATGACCGCGCGGGCTGCCCGCTCCACCTCGCTATCATCAACAACATACAATTGCGCACCATCCGATCTCATAAAATATTTTTATGCTCATCTAACCATTCGATTGGACAAAAATAGCACGTATATTTGTTTCACTGTATGATGTATAGAAATGGATTGTTGTCTGTTTGCAATATTCTACAAATTATTGGTTAGAATAAATCTGTTAGTGCCCATATCAATTCAGTTTAGTCTCAAGCATAATTTATTAGCGAAATCAATCTGTATGCTTCATCAACATTCAAAAAGTCACCGAGGACGTGACTTATATATGTATACAAACATAACATGATGATAACAAACATAACATTTTATGTAAATTCGCAAATTAACACTGCTGGATGGAATATTATGCATTTCACAGTAACATATAGCACAATCGGTTTAGCGACAAATATATTTACCTAGCCCGACATTGTTGTGATAATCATTTAGACACGTTACCTGACAGAGCCAGAGTCGTCGTCATGGTAGTGAAGGCTGGATTTGGCGACGCGATACCCAAACCGATCAGACTCGCCATACCTGGTAGAAAGCAAATATAATATTTAAAACCGTAACCATTTTTACATCGTACATAAGTCTACGAATATACTCGAAGGAGAATATTATGTTGATTGTGTAAATTTAAAAAAAGTCTTTTTTTCATACAGTATCTTGTAAAAATGTAGCAATTGGTTTGACATTTCGTAGTATCACTTTGCCTGTGATTGGAGTAAGTACCGGTGGAGTAAAGGAAAGTGTCCTTGAGGGTCTCGTTAAAGGGGCTGGGGGCCGCGAGCGAGGCGGCGGGCGGCGCGGCAGGCGCGGGCGCGGGCGGCGCGG